>JACXGM010009591.1:0-27360 GCA_016801145.1 Umbra pygmaea | reverse complement strand
GGTACCCAGTACTTAATAAACACACAGGTCAGTCAGCTGGTACCCAGTTCTTAATAAACACACACAGGTTAGTCAGCTGGTACCCAGTACTTAATAAACATACAGGTCAGTCAGCTGGTACCCAGTACTTACTAAAACACACGGGTTAGTCAGCTGGTACCCAGTACTTAATAAACACACAGGTCAGTCAGCTGGTACCTAGTACTTAAAAAAACACACAGGTCAGTCAGCTGGTACCCAGTACTTAATAAACACACTGGTGAGTCAGCTGGTACCCAGTACTTAATAAACACACAGGTCAGTCAGCTGGTACCCAGTACTTAATAAACACATGGGTCAGTCTGCTGGTACCCAGTACGTAATAAACACACAGTCCAGTAAGCTGGTACCCAGTACTTAATAAACACACACAGCAAAAGGTTTAGGACACAGGACATGGCTAGGATTAAAAGTGTTTCCCTATGACCGTACAATGGGGGAAAAGTCCTGGTTAGCCGTTACTACCACAGGTGCAAGACATAGCCGCTAACTAGTCGGCTAGATCTGCCGCCATGCTCCCAGTCAGAGATTCATCAATCTTAAAAATGCTATGTAGAATCATGGAAAAAATAGAATTTTCTAAATAACCAACAACAAAAAATATTTATTTTTTCGCTTGTCATAAAAAGAAATGTATGATAACATTCTTGCGGGCAACTCTTACTTGTCCACTGTGGGTGACTGTGGCACCACTGAAGTTCAGCCTCTGCATAAAAGAGGTTGACGTGTGTGTCTTTTCCAGGTGCGCATCCACACAGTGCCAGCACAACAGCTCCAGCAGCGCTCAGCAGCAGCCTCCCCTAAGTCTGTGTCCACAGTCGTGGTCACATCCGCACCCTCACCCAAACGAACCCCAGACCCACAGCCACCAGCACCACAGTGAAGCGCCTGGCCAGAGCCAGCAACAGCCTCCAGAAGCATTTAATGCCTGGAAGACATTTCTTCTGTCACTGTTAAGGAGGATGTCAACGCTTTGCCAAGACAACATCACAACCCTAGAGGCAATGGTTTGAGACAAGGACTTATCGTCACTATGAATGACAGATTGGAATTGTTGGTGTGGTTCCAGTAAGTGTCACATGAAGCTCTGTCAATTGCTTGCCAATGTCACCATACAAACTTACTGAAGACAACCCTTGTTTCTAGCATGGAAACAGACTCATTTTTTTTCACTCCTTTCATCGATCCAAGTAAATCCACTTGACTTGTATGATGTAGTGTCATTTCAGCAGATATGTTTTTAAATTCAGTCATACACTGATAAGATTATGGAGGGCCTTATCGTACAGATTCAAGTGCAAAGTTTGCCTTTCCAAAATGTAAATTATTTTGATTTCCCTGTCTTGTTTGTTAATTTTCAGTGATTATTGTACTAAAAAATAAAACAAAGTCTTTGCGGTTATGTAAGTATGATCATTTCCTATTTAAAACTAATGCCTGTTAAATTAATAAAAAGTATTTTTAGATTTATTGGAAATTTTAATAATTGGTTATTATCATTTAATTCGATATTACACTGGACAGTCATGTTGAAAAATATGCAAACGTTTAAATGTTCTGAAGAGGAGGGACATGTTCGGTTAAATGTCAGTTACTGTAAATGTTTTACAATGTTTCAAATATTAACATACTGTAATCTCATCTCAAAGTTATGCCAGAACACTTCCTTTTATATGCCTTGGTTATATAGATATCAACTGCATAGGCAATGAGGTATAAATAATTATCCTTTATCCTTTTTATTACATTTGTCATTTCTTAGTAAAACAATTTATTTACAATAAATGTGATCTTTGTCTCTGCATAATGCATTCCATTCATGACAAAACAACCATCAAAAACCAAGTATCCTTTGTGGCAAGGATGAAAAACAGGAAAAACTTGATGATGAAACCAGTTGTGGGGAATTCAACAGCAGTAATCTGGTACAGTACACAGGCCTGGTGCATCTTCCTACTCTTCGTCTGACTCTTGTAGCAGAGCCTTTTGTGAGCTTGATGTCTTCCTCATCCCAATTTCCATGTCACATCCTCTTACAACATATCTTTGTACACAGCTGTTAGGACCAGAGAAGAAAAGGTGAATGTCAGACTGGAACTGAATTTATCCAGTGTGATGAGTTGATGTTCTGTAGTTACACCAGTACTGGCAAATCCTGTTCCTGGAGATCGACCAACCTGAAGGAAAAATACTTATTTCAGGTGAAAAGGGGACGGTACTAACCACCAAGCCATGCAGTAGTTGGTGGCAACGATGAGCAGATCCACAGCTAAATGCCAGCAGAAGCACATGGTGATGAACATGACGTTGTCGTGTGCTTCCAGGTCCCACTCTACGCCGTTTAATGGGTACAGAACAAATCCAATCTGAAAACAACACCACATTCATCCAGTATCTGTGTGAACATGACTTGACAGTTTATTACCGTGGTGGATACCATAGTACCTGGAAGAACCATGTGCCTTGCAGGATGGTCAGGCTGGTTCTGAGAATCTCCAGTATGATGTTGTCTCGCATGAACACCTCCAACAGAGTGCTGGCCGCACTGCCGAACACCGCCACGAACAGCAGGGAGTGGATGTGAGTGTCCAGATGAGGACGCATGTGCACGTGGAAGTAAAACAAGAACCCTATGGAGAAATGGAACATTGTGGAATACAACAATATTCAAATAATATCTAACCATTGTCTACAGTTCTGCAGGCCCTGTGATAACTATGAAACAATGAAAGTTTGTCTCTACATTAATTATTGGAAATGTATTAGGTAACAGTTTACAGTTTAGTACTGTACCTTCCATGAAAAACGCAAGGGAAAGAGCCAGGCGGTCAAGTCCAGGTGGGACCGGAAGCGAGGACGTAGTCAGGACTTTAACGATTCCACAAATGAGGAAGAAGAGGTACATAGTGCTGTGCTGCCAGTTCATCAGCTTCACCCAAGCATTGGCCTCTCTGTTGTACAGATGGGCATGGGGTCCATCAGGCACAAACTGCTCAGCCATAATGCCTACAAAACCAGACGACAAAGGGTCAAACAGGATCTAACAGTCTCTAGGAACTTATTGGATGACAGAACAATGTACAACAAACCTCTGGTAGCTCATTCTTTTTTTTGTAGGGGATACCAATTTTTCTTCCCATTTAGTCTCATTTAATCTACAAACGCTTAGCAGGAGTGTGTTGGTCGAAGTTCGATCACATGCTTCCTCCAAGCATGCGTCGCCAAGCCATCCGATTGTTATAACGCCATTTTTTCAACTAGGAAGGCTTAGGTTGATACATGCGTCAGAGGTTACGCGTTCATCAACTATAGAAGAGAGTTGCTCTCGACCACTGTGTTGAGGTAATTATGTTTAACTATATTCCCATCTACCCCGGCAGCACTTTACCAATTTGCACCACACCATGGCTTCGGGCATCATCAGAATACTGCAACCAAGACACCAACCTGGCCACCGTAATGCAGTTATGCCACAAGGTAGCAACGTAGATTGCGCCACGCAGAGGCACCCTGGCAGCTCTTTTAATGAGTGAGAGATTGCATGGTTGAGAGTCTGAAAGCATTTGCATTAGGGAGACACTCACCCACAAAGGATAGGAAAATCATTATGGCCCCCTCAACCAAGTCTATTCTGTTAAAAAACTGGGGCAGCTTTGGTCTTCCTTGAGGCTGGCGCTTTCTCCAGCAGTGTCGAAGGGGGTACTTCAATGACCAACACAGTCCTAACAGCAGAAAGCAGCTGCCAGGAAGTGCATGTCCCTTGAAATTGGCCATACTCCTGTTAACCCTGGCAAGGGAAAAGTATGAATTAGATATTTATTATGAAATACAGTACGTCATTTCTCATTTTGTGATAATAAAGTACCAATAAAGTAAAAAGGTTTACAAATGTCTATGAACTAAATAAACCAGATGGAAATTCTTTAAATTCTGCCATTTCATCATTAAGTAAACCGAATGTAGGACTTTATCATTTTGAGGAGTCAATTTAGGACAGGTGTTTTGTCCAGGAATTTCTTACCATGCATCCAGCACAGAACCTTTAAAATAATTTGTCTTGCAAATACAACATGCAAATCCATTTGTGCAGTCATAAATTAAGGTGAAACTCAAGGTTAATAGAGAGACTAAAGCAAAACGACTTTGCAGTTTTCACACCAGTTTCTACTTTACAGACATATCATTGACTAAATCAATAAAGCAATGTTTAAATATGGCAAATATATCGCCCACAGGGCAAAGGTGCCTTGAAATGTGTCTGGGAGGCACTGCGTCTTCAGAGGATGATGTTTAAGCAACTCCATCCTTTCAGGGCACCTTTGTCCTTTCTGTAAATACATTTTGGCTAAAGGCTGTTTTTTTTCTCTTATGTTGAGCCCTTAACCAATGTACACTTTATTAAGTATACCTGTTCAACTACTTGTTAACGTAAATATCTAATCAGCCAATTACAAGTCAATGCATTTAGGCATGTAGACATGGTCATGACGATCTCCTGAAGTTCAAACCAAGTATCAGAATGGGAAAGAATGTTGATTTAAGTGACTTAGCATGCCATATGGTTGTTGGTGCCAGAAGTGCTGGTTAGAGTATTTCAAAAAGTGCTGATTTCCTGGGATTTTCCTGCACAACCATCTCTAGGGTTTACAGAGAATGGTCAGAAAAATATTCTGTGTGCGACAGTTTTCTGGGCGAAAATCCCTTGTTGATGGCAGTGGTCAGAGGAGAATGACAGACTGGTTTGAGCTGATAGAAAGGCAACAGTCACTCAAATATCCACTCTTTATAACCAAGGTACGCAGAAGAGCATCTCTGAATGCACAACACATCAAACCTTGAAGCAGAAGACAACACCGGGTCCAACACCTTTGTGATGTGGTGGATTAGAATTGTTGCATCATGTATGTGCAGGCGACAAATCTGTGGCAACTGCGTGATACAATAACGTCATTATGGACCAAAATGTCGGAGGAATGGTCCCAGCACGTTGTTGAATCTATGCCACAAAGAATTAAGGCGCTTCTGGAGGCAAAAGTGGGTTCAATCCACAGGGTGAGCATCCGGTTTGGCATAGTGACTCATGAGGAAGGGCCCTAAACCTGCATTCTATCTGAATTCCAGCTGGGGGCGACACGCCTGGTTGCATTAGAGCTTGTTTTCTGTAATAGTCTATGAGAATGAGAGACACTTCTCACTTGATTTATTACCTCAGTAAACATTTTCATAATGAGTATATGGTCTCAATCGCTAGATTTAATCCTTCTGCAATATATAATGATGTTCATTGATTTAATTATGATCTTGTTGATTTTAAAATCGCCAATAAAGCAAAGGGGCGTTTAGGGCGTGGCTATGGCGTTCGGTTGTACGACAAGACACTCAGTGTTGGCAGTTCAGTTTTTCCGGTAAGTTACGTTACATTTTGTTTTACATTTTGTTTTAATACTGTTTTAATTAATATCAGTTAGCTAGCTAGATTACTCCTCCCTCTCGTCTAAAACCATCACATCCGCAATCAAGATGTCTGCGCCCGTAACGGCAAATTTGACGACCCAAATCAGATCTTCACAAACGAATGGGAGACGTCACACGTTACGTCCAGTGATATATACAATCTATGGTTCAACCCAATAGTAGCAAGGTGTACCTAATGAAGTGGCCGGTGAGTGTGTATTGGCTATATTGCACACAACTCTAAGGCTATTATAAACTGTTTACCAATGTAATTAGAAGAGAAAAAAGTTAATGAGAACAGCTCACACAACCCCCAACCACCCAGTTTGTTGATGCTTACATCCCATAACAATTCTTTGTCAGATGTTGACTGCAATGTGAAAGTACCTTGTGTTTTTACTGTCTTTGGAGGTTGTCATGTTGGTTATGTGGGTGATATGGGTGATGCCGTAAATCATGGTGGCGGTTTTTCAATTTGCAGTGGAGGCAGTCTATGTGTGCGTGCTTGTTTGTGTGTGTGCAGGGCCGTTTCTAACACAGGGGCTAACACGTTTGCCTGGCAACACTATATTATAGGCTACACAAACTCTTATTTTCAAAATAATCGCGCTTGTAATTCATTACAAGAATCATTGTTAACTCATTCCATAGATAGTGGGTCTATATTCATGTGTTGCTCAAATTTGTCTATTGTTGGATAAAACAGACTCTAAACAGACTCTAGTGAATGTTTTTGAAATGTAATCGTGTTTTTACATGAGACACTAACAATGTTCAATCAAATTCTGTGTAAAACTGATTTATCTTTGAATTAAATTCACAATGATTATTGCAATTAATTACAACGAGCCAGGGGTGTAGCACAAGATCCTGGGCCCTATCTAACCCCATATATTCCAGACTTTACAAGGGCCCTCTCTCCTCTTGGGCCCTGGTAATCAGTATTAGTTTTACCCCCAGTCCGACACCCCTGCAACGATCGCCAGTATTCTGAAAGGATCCGAGTTCGTGTTGCCGGCATAATAGAGTTGCCAGGCGAACGTGTAGCCCCTCTGCTAGAAACGGCCGTGTGTGTGTGTGTGTGTGTGTGTGTGCGTGCGTGCGTGCGTGCGTGTGAGAGAGCGTGAGTGAGTAGTGTGTGTCGGTGAGTACATCCATGCGTGAGATTCAGTCAGACCCATAATAAAAAAGGAGTGGTGAGGCTATGTCAGACAAGTTTTTCTCGACAGGTCGCCTTTCGTTCGCTTTCAACATTACATGTAATATGTTATACTTTTCAGTGATTTCTATTTATATGTATATTATCTCATGTCCATTTCTATTTTTTTATCCGAAATAAAAATTAAGAAAGATTGATTTTACTTTTAATTGTATAATTTTCTGTGCCTTCACATCCCAGGTTAATAACATAGACTTTGTACCCTCATAAATCATGCAATCAATTTTTTTCCTTCACTACCTATTTATGCACAACAAACACAAAAAAATGAGACAGTATATGTTCTTACCTTCTTCGTTGTCACAGCGCAGTTGCCCAAACTCTTTCTTTAAAAATCCGTAGATTCTGTTAGTTGAGATGAATATCACGCTAACATCAATCTACCTGTTCGCACTGTGCGCACCTGTCCATCTACCTGTTGTGTGCATCATGTGACACCGCCCATGCTGACTTTGAACCATAGACTGTATATATTAATGGACCGAACATATGTGACGTCACCTATTGATCTGTGGAGATTTGCTATGTGCATAGACAGTATATAAAATAGAACGAGCCATGCCATTGACTTCGACAGAGCGCAATTAAGTGAAGACAATTAGAAGCACTTTTCCGTTGGTAGGCGAGCATAATGCGCAGCCTAAAACTGAGCGTGATGACGTAGATGTGATGTGAACAACCTGTCTGAAAGTTGTAGTTCTTCTCGTAACTGTGCCAAGAGATATCTGAATCATTCCGAATCTTGCCTCTTGCAGAGACGGAGAGCATAATTAGGAAGTATTTACAATCCGTCAAAATGTTGCTGAAATATTTTGTTCCAATGCTTTTTTATGGACTCTCTATGGGCTTCTCCCTTGACTGTATGCCTCCTCGTCCCCCAATTGCCTGCGAGCTTCTCCTAGACTATACAGTAATTTCTCTACTACAGTAAGATCTGAATTGGCATTTCTGTGCGTGTGCTGTCCTATTTCCGCTTGATGTTCTCCAATAGGTTTTGAGAATAAGATGTGAAGAGATGATGCTATGAGAACAAAGATATAGAAAATCATGTGCTTATTTTCATCTATTAATTTAATAATATATTTTTTAAATAATATATCAGATTTTATTTGCAGGTGTAATGTGGAAAGCTATTTTAATAGCTAACACTGATTTTAAAAACCTAAATTGAATCCCAACAAAATTGCTAAGGATGTCTACCAATTACTTGCCTACATGAAAAATAGTTGTGCTCAAAGGTATTTTAATAAAAACATGAGTGAACAGGCAAAACATCTTTTTTTTCATTGGATTCATATTCATCCACAGGTGAACAAAATGGCACAATCATAAAACAAAACATGGCAACAAAGAAAATAATGAAATTACCCCTGTTCAAAAGTCTGATACCCTCAGTTCTCAAATACAGTGTATTGCCTCTGTTACGTTTTCCATTCTGTTCTTCTAATAGACATAGAATCAAGTAGGATGTTTTCGAAATAATTAGTTTATTCTCTTTTTATTCTTCACACGTTACATTGCGCTGGTTAGGCATCAGCCACACAAAAAATGTATTAAATAAATTCAGATCACGTGGTTACAAGAACATACTACAATATATATATATATACATGCACAATATCTAAATCAGAGAATAAACTCTGGTCTTAAATCATATATTAAGGTTGTACATAACTAACAAATAATATAACAGATGAGAGCATATACCTCAACACCCTTACTTGTTCTCATCATCTCAATCCAATTTTCATGGCCCTAGATTTTAATTTCCAAAAAGAAAACATAAAAATTTCCCCATTCTGACCTTTGTTACTGGTTTTGTCAATATGTCTGCCACCATATCCTCCGATGGACAACAAACAATGTTGATTTTGCCATCATGAGCTGCCTCACGAAGGAATTGATATTTCACATCAATGTGTTTGGATCTCAGTCTGTTGACTGGTTTCTTGCTTAGTGCTATGCCACCCTGAAATATATTATTTTCCCCAGATCTTTCATATTAATTTGGGACTTCATTGTGTCTTTAAACTTGTTTAGCAGGTCACCATTGCTGGCTGCAATGATTAGATCATCCACCCAGACAATTACAATAACTGTCACATTGCCTGTCTGTTTTCTATACACACAAAGTTGTTTTGCTATAGGTTATCATTCAGAAGTTTACACTAGTTTCTTCCTGATTGTTTCAGGCCATAAAGGTATTTCTTTAATTTACATACTAATTACTTTCCTGTCTCTGATTCTTTTTCAAAACCCTACAGTTGTTCTAAGAAGACTTCTGCATCTATTGGAGCATGTAAGTATGCTGCTTTTGACATCCATCTGATAGACAATTAAGTGATTTTGCACTGCTATCTGCATCAATGCCCATACCGAAGTCAGGATTGCTGTTGGGGCAAATGTGTCATGGTAATCTATGCCTTCTATCTGGTTGTACCTTTTTGCAATGTACAGTGCCTTGCGAAAGGATATAGTTAGAAATATCCAATAATTTTCGTTCCACTCCATGATTGTGTCCCACTTGTTGTTGCTTCTTCACAAAAAATTACAGTTTTATATCTTTATGTTTGAAGCCTGAAATGTGGCAAAAGGTCAAAATGTTCAAGGGGGCCGAATACTTTTGCAAGGCACTGTATCTAGCTTTATAGACTTTTCCTCCCTCATCATTTTCTTTTAAGACATACACCCATTTTCCACCCACTGTAATTCTACCTTAAGGTTAACATGTCAGTTCCATACAGAGGTGGTAAAAGTACTGAGTAAAAGTACTTTCCTGAAGTACTCTGAGATCAAATGTTTTGGGAATTCCCTACTTAAGACCAAAATGATCAGCTAAAGGGAGTTCATATCTTACTAAATCCATGATTGATATTTTCTTTACTCTTTCTATTTCTTTTATAGGTAACTGTTAAGATATTGACTCCATTTACTTGATCATTTTGGTCTTAAGTAGGGACTTCCCAAAACCTGTGAATTCAGAAAAGTACTTTTACTCAGTACTTTTATCACCTCTAGTTGCAAAGTGTCACTTTGCTTAAGTGATTTGTATTCTTCCTTCATCGCACGTTCCAACCCAGGCATCTCGGTTGACTTCAGGGCTTCTTCATAGGTTTGGGGAACTCCACATGCCACCCTGTAACAATAATCACTAGTTACATGAGTTTCATCACTATCTTAAAAAATCTGGTAGATAATCATCTAAGTATTCTGGGGTTATCTTTTGTTTACTTGGGTAGCGTATATTTTGGTCAAGTCTATGTTTTGGATCTACATTGTTTTCCTTCTCATCTATGACTACAATTTCTGTAATTTCCTCCTGTTGTGAGATGTCTGATTGTTCTGTGTGTACTCTGTCCTTGTCCCTGTCACATCCAGCCCAGGGAGGGCTGCGATGCAGAGCCTTCTGATGGACTCCCTTTTGTTATGTCTCTTTTGTTATGTCTCCTTTGTTCCTTTCAGTGTTTATACGGTGGTTTAATTCATTAGAGTTATTACCTCATGTGTACTGCCCTGTATGTGTGTCTCAAGGTTATGGTTTCTCCCCTATGTATGGTCTTGTGTTTGGCTCCCCTTTGTGGATGTTTCGTGTATTGCTTTTGTTCTTGTTGGTTCTGTGATGTCATTGTTAGTAACTCCCTGGTCTTGTCACGTTTCCGTGTACCCAATGGATCTCTTTATGTTAATCCCTATGCCCAGATGTTTCCCATTGTGTGTCGTTAGTGAGTGTATTTAGGTTTAGTGTTTGGTCTTGTCTCTTGTCGATCAATGTATCCTGTTACGTGTTCCAGTGTATTTTTATCTGTAGAGTTCGTTTCGCCCCACGTGGCAGTTTTGTTTTGAGTCCTGAAAATAAAAGTGTTGAATTATTGCAAACCCTTCGCCTGTCTCTATATCCGCTTTCAAGGAGGAACCGTGACAGTCCCTACCTGGGATCTGGTTTTCTTTGCCATTCTTACTCTGTGGCAAATCACTGCCTTCGTATCCCTGGATATCTGAATCATATCTAGTTTGTGTCTGTTGTTCCACACTGTTCTTTCTAATAAATTTCACCAGTCTGTGCTTTGACACCATTTTTGTATGTGGATGATATACCAGGAAACATAGGCTATTCTTACTGTATCCCACAAATATGCCCTTCTCACATCTGGAGTCCAGTTTCTTTTGATTTTGTTTGTATGCATACCGAACTGATCCAAAAACCTACATTTTTGAGAGGTTATGCTTTCCTCCTGTTAGCATGAAGTAAGGGGAGTTTTTACTCCTGTCACTGTAACACCTATTGCGGATATGAGCAGCATTTTGAACTGCATAAGGCCACAATTCCTTTGGTAATCCCTTCTCTAATAATAGACATCTTCCCATTTCAAAGAGTCCTCCACTATCTCTGGGCTGTACCATTTTAATGGGGAAAGTAGGGGGATGATGTCGAAAGGCATTGCTTGTGTATTCTGTACTGTTGTCTGATCTGATACACTTGACTCTCACGGGGCACTGTCTGCAAGGTACTGCTTAGTTGCTAATGTTGTATCACTCTTGCTTTTAAGAAAATACACAGACACTGCCCCTTAGAAATACTTTGTAAATAATTTTTTTGTAAATCCATCTTTAGTGTGCTCAATAGGGCCTGCTAATTCAGTGTGCACCAACTTAAGGGGTGCGTTAGCTTTAGGGTCAGGTTTCATATTTCTGTTGTTGGTAAATTTTCCCTTCAGTGCAAACACTACAATCTACCTTGGTGTTGTTACCTGTGATTGTCATACCTTCTACACCATTAGGTAATTTTAGTACATCAATATTGCAGTGTCCCAGAATTTCATGCCATGTTTTGACATCACATATTAAATTTGCTTTATCACTACACCTTATATCATTAACTGAGTTATCAACACAGTGTTCATTGTTATTTACCATTTTCAGGTATACAGTCTCTCGTGCTGCTCTATGTGGAAAGTGGTTCCATCTTTGGTTGTAAGATTATTTTGTTCTTGGAAGATCACTTTGGCTCCATCCTTCGTGGCTGCTTGCACAGAGATTATGCTCTGTGGATATGATGGTATGAATAAGGCCTTTCTTAAAGCTACACTGTGTATTTCTTTGAGTTGATTCTTAGCAAAAAACCCTTTGTTCTTTCACAAATATGTGCTCATTCATGTGTAATTACTTCCACCTAATAATCAATGTATTTTCGTAAGTGTAGAATCTTCCATTCACAATACATACAATCGTGCCGCTCGAATTGCGGAAGCCATGTTACGCCTCCATCTTTAAAATACATTAGCCAAAGAGGGACATACCTGGAAATTCAAGCTCGGCCATTCGCGCTTTTACACAAGTGGCACCGTGACGAATGCCAGGGGGAGATTACTCACGACTGCCAGGAAATTTCGAAGTCTGTTGAAGATGTAAGATCATGCCTGTTCTCGAGGACATGTAATAGTAGCGCTGGCTCAAGCTGTAAAGTAGTCAAGAACGTTCGCCTGGCAACACAAACTGGGATTTTTCATTTCAAAATAATAGCGCTCGTGGTTCATTGCAATAATCATTGTTTATTCATTACATAGGTAGTGTCCAGGTTCATGTTTTACTAAAATTAGTATTCTGTTTGAATAAAACAGACTCTAGTGAATGTTTTTCAAATGTAATCGTGTTTTCACATGAGACACTGACAATACATTCAATCAAATTGTGTGTAAAACATATTTGTTACTTTTATTAATAAAACATGTTAAATTATTATTTATGCTATCACATGCTCTTATTGTTTATTTACACACAATACAATTGCATTTGGTTATAATTCACGGGCTGTGTAGTGAATTAACAATGACTATTGCAATGAATCAAAACGAGCGCTATTGTTTTGAAAGAAAAAACGAATATCCAGGTTCACATTGCTGGTATAATAACACGGTTGCTTGTCATATACATTTTCACCAGTAGATGGGAGCAGATCTTACACAATGCAGCTTTATTATTATCTTAACGCCTCTTCCCTCCAAGAACACCTCCGCGTCGCCACGTTTCAACGCCACATTGTTCGTCCTGGTTCCATTAGCTAGTTCCATGTAATGTCAATAAGAATGTCTCTGCATAGGATTATGTATGTTGTTCAATGCATATGATAAATAAACCACTTTGACTTTGACTTTGACTTTGATGTGACTTTGGGTATAAGGTTTAATCAAACTTTGTGAATTTATTTTTCTCTGTTACAATGTGGGATGATGCACCACAATCTACCATTATTCCATTTCTTTTAATGTTGTCTGGGAGAGTACCTTGGTTAACCTTGAACACAAAAGTATTTCTCTCATTGTCGTCTTCTATTTCCACCATCATCTTTGTACTTGGTGTTTCTCCTGCAAGTCTTGTCGCTGTGTGTTGAACTCCTGTGTCAGCTGCACCAGTTGCTGGTTCCTTTTTGGTGGCAATCTCTTGCAATATGGCCGCGATATCCACATCCATAGCATGCAACAGATGATATGTTCACTTTCGTAACATTGTCCGACTTTGTTTTAGTGTCAAACTTTTCAGTCTCTTCATAGCTTTGAAGTTTACTTTGAACTGTGTAAACGTAAATTCCTCGCTGCTCTGTGTTGTATGAATGGCGAATGGTTTGTACGATTCTGGAAGGGCCTTCAGAATCATGGCTATTATCAGTCCATCACTCACTGCTTCCTTCACATTTCTTAGGGACATTACTGCTTTTTTAGCTCTGATTATATAGTCTATCGCAGTTTCTTCAGATTCTTTCTTCAGTAAAGTTAATTCTGTATCCAGGGCAATAAGTCTAGGTTTACCTTGACTAGCATAGCAGTGGACTAGCAACTTGGCCTTGTGTTTAGAATCATTGTCATGCTGGAAAGACCTATGCACAGCTTTCGTTTAGAAGAATGCAAATTGTCTGCCAGTATTGTCTGCAAACATGCTGCATTCATCTTGCTATCAATTTTCACAAGGTTACACGTGCCTTAGAGCTCACACACCCCCAAAACATCAGTGAGCCACTACCATGCTTCACAGTGGGGATGGTACTCTTTTCACTATAGGCCTTGTTGACCCCTCTCCAACCATAGCGCTTATGGTTGTGACCATAAAGCTCTATTTTGGTCTCCTCACTCCAAATTACAGTGTGCCAGAAGGCGTGTCAAGGTGTTGTCGGGCATATTGTAACTGTGCATTTTTGTGGCACTGCCGCAGTAAAGGCTTCTTTCTGGCAATTCAACCATGCAGCTCATTTCTGTTCAAGTATCGTCAAATTATGCTCCTTGAAACAACCACACCATCTTTTTCCAGAGCAGCCTGTACACTCACCTAAAGGATTATTAGGAACACCCGTTCAATTTCTCCTTAATGGAATGATCTACTCAACCAATCACATGGCAGTTGCTTCAATGCATTTAGGGGTGTGGTCCTGGTCAAGACAATCTCCTGAACTCCAAACTGAATGTCAGAATGGGAAAAAAAGGTGATTTAAGCAACTTTGAGCGTGGCATGGTTGTTGGTGCCAGACAGGCCGGTCTGAGTATTTCATAATCTGCTCAGTTACTGGGATTTTCACGCACAACCATTTCTAGGGTTTACAAAGAATGGTGTGAAAAGGGAAAACATCCAGTATGCGGCAGTCCTGTGGGTGAAAATGCGAGGTCAGAGGAGAATGGGCCGACTGCTTCAAACTGATAGAAGGGCAACTTTGACTGAAATAACCACTCGTTACAACCGAAGTATGCAGCAAAGCAACCGAGGTATGAAGCCACAACACGAACAAACTTGAGGCGGATGGGTTACAACAGCAGAAGACCCCACAGGGTACCACTCATCTCCACTACAAATAAAAAAAGGCTACAATTTGCAAGAGCACACCGAAATTGGCAGTTGAAGACTGGAAAAATGTTTCCTGGTCTGATGAGTCTCAATTTCTGAGATGGTAGAGTCAGAATTTGGCATAAACAGAATGAGAACATGGATCCATCATGCCCTTTTACCACTGTGCAGGCTGGTGGTGTTAGTGTAATGGTTTGGGGGATGTTTTCTTGGCACATTTTAGGCCCCTTAGTGCCAATTAAATGCCACAGCCTACCTGAGCATTGTTTCTGACCATGTCCATCCCTTTATGTCAACCATGTACCCATCCTCTGACGGCTACTTCCAGCAGGATAATGCACCATGTCACAAAGCTTGAATCATTTCAAATTGGTTTCTTGAACATGACAATGAGTTCACTGTACTAAAATGGCCCCCACAGTCACCAGATCTCAACCCAATAGAGCATCTTTTTGGGATGTGGTGGAACGGGAGCTTCGTGCCCTGGATGTGCATCCCACAAATCTCCATCAACTGCAAGATGCTATCCTATCAATATGGGCCAACATTTCTAAAGAATCCTTTCAGCACCTTGTTGAATCAATGCCACTTAGAATTAAGGCAGTTCTGAAGGCGAATGGGGGTCAAACACAGTATTAGTATTGTGTTCCTAATAATCCTTTAGGTGAGTATATATCTCCTGAGGTTACATGTGGATTTTTCTTTGTATCCCAAACAATTCTTCTGGCAGTTCTGGCTGAAATCAAGAGATCCCCGGATCTTACACTTCTTAATAAATTATTGAACAGTACTCACTTTCAAAATTTCTGCCAGGTTATGCAAACTTATGAGCACAACTGTAATACCATTTTAGAGAAAACAGGAAAGCCTTTCTTGTCACCTAGACTACTTGCATTAGAGCCTTTGCTTGTATCTAAATTTTCAGAGGCCACTCTAAATCCAAAATAATTATACCAACACACAACAAATGCTAAGAGGTACATCTGGGTCAAAGGTGATGAAATAGGTTTTGACATGATTGTCCTTTTCTTAATGAAACTTCAGGAAACATTAGGCATGACTGGGTTACTGTTTAATCTGTCAGGGAAGGGTACTAAAGGAAAGGCCAGTATGAAGCCTAGGCATGCATGTAGGACTCAAATTAACTTGTTCCCATCATAAATAATATTTTATTTCATTTAATTAAACCAATCCAGGTACATATATCAAAGCATATACATATACATTGTTTCAATATAAAAATGTTACATTTACTATTGTATCAAAAGCAACAAAAGTTATTTACCACATTACTATTTGTGTAACTAATAATGACACAGAATTAGATTTTCTTTGAAGGTATGAGGTTTAGAGTATTGCACAGAAGAATTTTTTCTCCCGAAAAGGATTCTCTGAAGAGGGTACCGGTGTCACCAAAGGGTCTTCCTTAGCATGAGCCTCGCAGAAGGCCATCAGATCAGCTGCAGCTTTGGACACCTGAGCATGAAGATGAACAGAGACAAACAGACTGGGGAGTGAGAACAATCCTGCCTGCTCCATTTACAATGGACACGGATAATGGACAGTTTACTGGTCAAATATAAAGCTTCTAATATAGACCTACTCCTTTTGTAATTATGAACCTGTTATTCCTATTATTCATGCCTTTCTCACCATCATTCTTTCAATGTTGACCTCCAGTTTCAGCTGTTCCACAGTCTTGCGGGCGTCTGCAATCTTAGCCATGTTGTTAGACATCCTGTCTCCTCTAGCTGTGTCTCAGCCTGGCGCAAAAGTTTGTAGACCATGCATTCAGTTTTAAAATGCATTCACTTCTTAAAATCACGTAAACAAGTAGAGCCATTTACCAGTACCAAATGGATGCCAAAACATGAGTTGGAGCTGCATCAGTGTGTAATGGTTTCATTAGCATGTTGTTGTTACTCTCTGGGTCTCAGCTGGTTGCAGCGAAGCCTCAGAGGAGAAAATGCATAGCAGCATTGCACAGGGGGCTTCTCTGGTACATTAAGTGTAATTTAATTAGTTAAAAACAATATTATCATTTGGCGAGGACCTGATTGTAATGATAAAAGTAACATTTGTTTTCTTTGAAATAGCCTTTCATTAAAGTAAATAACAGAAGCATATCTGCAAGCTCATCCCTCCAGTTACAACACCTGGTAATTTAGCTAGTCATCGTATGATACATTTTAGTTCTGGTTGACTGTAGCCCTTTTTTCTCATGGAAGTTACTTTCCTGAGTCTCATATTTCTCATGAATTTCATAAACAAGCATAAATTAAAGAAAAAAATACTTGCTTCCAACATGAACATTTACATGACAGGTACTACACTTTAACTGCAATGTTTCTCAGCCCCGTCATTGTGATGTTTCTCATTTTAGTTTGGCACACATTATTCAATTAGTAAACTAATCATCAACCTTTTGTCTAATTGAATCATGTGTGCCAGTTTAGAATTCAATCAAAGATGTGAAACATCTGTGGTAGGGCTAAGGATGTAGTGGGGCAATAGAATGTGGCTGCATAACCCGAAAACAGCCGAATCAGCTACTATTTTATTCATCAAAACATAATGTCAACTGACATGTTGGACCAAAACAAATGACCATGAACACAATTCAGAGATTTGAATTAGCCACTTACCACAAAAACAAGACGGGCAGGTTGTTAGATCCAGGACTCCAGAGGAAAGGTGTGGTGATTGAACCAGGCTCTCCCCGTCCACACTCTCGGAGATCCAAATGGAGAGAGATTAGGGCTGGGTGGGTGATGGCAAGAGGGCTTCTATAGCTTCCCTCCTCTCGTAATTAGCTCTCTTTCTTCCCCCATGTTGGGTTCAATGCAAGAGCAGCAGACAACATGGGGTGTGACCTTCTCATGACAGCGTCTCCATCATTTACTGGTCTGACATCAGACTAGCATTTGAGCTGTTTAGTTTAAACAAGACAAGGACATATGTGAGATTACAATATATTATACCACATTTGAGTTATGCTCAATTAATATTATTATTTCTAAATAGGAGATAATATGTGTAACTATGGCATTACTGAGTTAATACTGTATTTATTTTATATTGTTTTACTGTACTACAGTACTTTTGAAGGAGAGAGATACATGCAACTGCATGTAACCAGGAGCCTTAGGCAGGAAAGGTGTTGCGAGCGGGACGCCCAGTCAATGTTTCCAGCAAAAATCCCACAACAATTATATACCTGAAAGATATGGGAGGAAAATTCTTGTCAGGATCACATGTTGAACTGTCACATCCTAAACAATTTAAAGATCAATAGCTGTAAGGCAGTATTTGTATACTGTGTATTTTATACACACATCTAATGCCACTTTACTGATTCATAAGTAAAAATATATTATTGTAATAAATTAGTGATTTGAATAGTTCATATTAGAAAATTGTCATATTTGACTGTGGAAAAAACGTTTTAATCCAATGATCGTTTTCAAACAAATACAGATCTGGCATTTTACAACCACTTGTCATGGGTAGATGAGGAAATACATCTGTTTCACATTTCTGAAAGTGGATATACAGTACATGATTTGTCAACTCTTCACATTCTACCACAGTGTAATTCTGTATACTACCAAATCTTCCTGAAAATCTTGGTTAACTCCCTAAATGGGCATTCGCAGGTTCCAGTAGCCTAGCCCTTTACTGTATTGTTATTAATGCTCGTCACTAACTCCAGTAGGCTTGCAGGGTAGCCAGACGAGGCACAGTGCCTGCCTTTATAGGTTAATGCCAAGTGCTTCATTAGCAGGTGTTCCACTACAATTACAGGATCAAGCCAGGCCCAACCAGAGCCCTGGTACACTAGTCTCTGAATGTATGTTCCATCTCCATATAAATATTTCATGTTTTTGACCCAGTGCTGGCATAGTATATACAACACAGACTCTGCCCGCGGGAAATGAGAGCAAAACAAACTCTTACTCAGCAGAGAGGTAGTTTGTTATCCCCTATAAACCAGGTAGTTTAAACATGAAACTATATCACGAATATGACGTAACACTTTTACTACTCTAACTGGTTCAGAACAGCAGAAAGGCATCTCAGGGGTTTGTAGTATATTATCAATAACCTCGATAAGCGCTGTGTCCAAGCACGCTGCAATGATCATTTAACGTGTCTGATAAATGGTGATTAATTTCACTTGTTATTTAATGAAACCTTTTGTGTTTCCATGATATATGACAGTTACTATCTTATTAGTGCTAGGAAGATGGTGGACCGTGAAGCGCATTAGGTTAAATAACACAATTTTCTGATCTGTTACTGTCGACGGTGAACAAACTCAATGCTGCAGATTGCTATCCCATTGTCACATTACATTTGTATTTTGGATGTTTTTTCTTCACTCATATGCTACGTGTCCACCTCCAAAATCTTGTATAATCAATTAATACATTAGATGAATAACAAATAGTTACTTTTAAAAGCTATTTATAATTGACAAACTTGAACAAAACATATGTTCTGAAAACAAATAGACGTAGGCCAGAATTGCAGAAATGTTATTTATTCTCCAGACACAGGATATCATCCTCATACAGTCTTTGTTTCTATCTTAAATGACAGATCTACTCTTGATCTCTGCATGATCTCAAAACTCATAGCCAGGCTAACTGCATATGACAATTCCGAGGAAAACGTGAAAGTGTCTGGTGAAAAAGATGACGGTCTCTGCCTCTAGCACACACAGTAGTATGCAGAAATGTCGTTTTCCCAGCTGCCGAACAGACCTTGAACTGCGTCCTTGAGGCGATATTTGATTCCAGCCCCGAACTTGGATTTCTTCCCACGCTTCTTGGTGTATTGCCAAACAGTAAGGCTACAACCTCTTGACACCACCAAGGAAGAAGCACGGTTGTTCCACTTCCGAGGGATGGTAGGGACGTCATCTCCTGGGTAAACATCAAGGTATTCTCCACCACAACTTTGCTCAAAATACAGGTTGCTGTCCTCAAACATGCGTGCACAAAGCTTCACGTCATCTGCGTCTTTCAACGCATTGGGCTCTGGGCATTGAGCATTCAGGACTGCAAAGCACAAAGTGCTCAGAAGCAAAACGATCGTCAACTTCATTGTTGCCTTGTAGATGTGTGGAAAGAACAAGTTAAGGTACCCCTTTAAATAGCCCGAAACCTCTGACCGCGTGGATGTTTCATCATGTGTGAGAAGTTCAGTCTGTTTAGCAGGTGTCCTCAAGGTTTTTTTGTTTTTTAAACTGATGTGTGTTTTTACTTTCTAGTTGTAATACTCCTATAATGAATATATACAAGGGCCTTTAGAAAAAACAGAGTTCCCTCACAGTAAAACAATAGACTGAATATATAGTATTAGTAATTATCTGAAAAGGGATAATACTGATAATTTAGTGTTAATTAAAATAAGGAACCAAATACTCTGTTTTGGGTAGGGCATTTGCGGTATTTACATATTCAGTGTGGTACTGGTGTTGTCTTTATTCTTTTTTTGTGATTTTTTTCCCCATTTTTCTCCCCTCTCAGTTGGTCTTGTTCAATTTCCTTCTAAACCTGCCTTGTCTGCAGCTTCATCCAACCACATGTCATGAGCTGGGAGATTCTTATCACACTGCTCATCCAACACGGAAGGCTTAGTCAGATCGTGCTGGGGAACAACTTGGAAATGTGTATAATCTGGCTTATCTATCCCAAATCTCGTGCAGCGCTATGCCAATTTGCATTCTCTCACACTGAGGGTTACAGGCAAATTTGGAGAAGACACAGTCAGGCTCGAACGATCAGCGACTTAGCCCACTACACCACGCCAACCCCAAAAAACAAATATATTAGGCGCTCTGTCCCTTTCTCAAACGGCATGTGCTTCACTCTACCGCATGTGAATGTAGTAAGGGATGGCCATTGTGTCAAATCATGGCTTGCCAGCACCCAGAAATAATTATATTAAGCGCCCCCTCTCTCCATTCGTCACAGGCCGTGCTCACCTCTGTACCTGGCTGGAGGTATATTTGGTTGATTTAACACTTAACTACTTGGCAGGCAACATTGCAATTCAAAACCATTGCTGGTTTAAATAATCACAGTCACAAACAATGACAGATCAGTGAAGCTTCCATGTGCACAGGGGATAAGAGAGAAAGGAGGAAGCAAAAGAGTGGTTGTAATGGCTCCTGCACTCTGATAGAATAGAAGATAGTGTAATGTACTGACCAGAAGGAAATAGGCAGAGTTCAAAGGCCGTAATCAGGCTGACGGTTCGGTACACAGGCTATGCCAAAACGGGAACGATCCATAATCCAGGAACAGTAAACGTAGACTAGCAGGGTACACAGTGCAGGCAAATACCATACAAATCCAAAATCCAATAGAGAGGTCACGAGACGGGCAGAGGTCAAACACACAGGCAAAAGTACAATAGGGCAAATCCAAATAGCAAAGTCCGACAGAAGAAAACCAAACCGTTGTACCAGAGATCAGATAATATAGAACGCTCAGTATGAAGACAAATGTACTTACAATACCTCGCAAAGAGGAACTGGGAAGTGCTGGAATATATGGAGAGTAGTGTGAAGCAGGTGAATGGAATTTGGGTGATTGAGTCTGAGTTATGGGAATTGTAGTTCTGAGCAGTGGAACTGGGGAATGTTACAGAATCCCCCCACCAAGGCACAGCTCCTAAGGCGCCAAACAGCAAACATGCCACAGGACACCAGGCGGCAGAAGACCCAGGCAGGAGACTGTAGCGGCGGAAACCAGGCCGGCGGAGGCACACCAGTGTGAAGCAGACGAGCAGACCAAGCAGGTGAAGGGAGCTTCGGCGGTCTGGAGGGCGGAGGCAGCAGCAGCGGACCGGAGGGTCAAAGCAGCAACAGCAGGCCGGAGGGCGGAGGCAGCAATGGCGGGCCGGATGGCGGAGGCAGCAGTGGCAGGCCGGACGGCGGAGGCAGCAGCGGCGGGCCGGACGGTAGAGACAGCAGCGGCAGGCCGGACGGCGGAGGCAGCAGCGGCAGGCCAGACAGATGGCGGAGGCAGCAGCTGCGGGCCAGACGACGGAGACAGCAGCGGCGGGCCGGACAGTGGAGGCAGCAGCGGCAGGCCAGACGGCGGAGGCAGCAGCGGCGGGCCAGACGGCGGAGGCAGCGGCAGGGGAAACCAGGCAGGCGGAGTGATCGCAGGCATGGGAACAGAAGCAGGTACAGGAACCTGGACAGTCACAGAAACACAGACAGACATAGACAGAGAGACAGCCGTCCGGGCAGACACTAGAACCGGGGCTGGCAAGGGCACGGGGACTGGGGCGGACACTGACACTGACACGGGGACAGGGGCGGACACTGGCACGGGGACAGGGGCGGACACTGGCACAGGGACCGGGACAGGCACGGGAACCGGGGCAGGCTCAGAGACCTGGGAAGGCTCAGAGACCTGGGAAAGCTCAGAGACCTGGGAAAGCTCAGAGACCTGGGAAAGCTCAGAGACCTGGGAAGGCTCAGTGAACGGGACAAGCACTGGCACAGGGGCAGACATAGGATCAGAGACAGGTGCAGACAATTGAACTGGGAGCAGGGCAGGCCCAGGGAGCCGGGCAGGCCCAGGGTTGAGGACAAGGCAAGGCCCAGGCTCGGGGAAGGCAAGGCCCAGGCTCGGGGACAAGGCAAGGCCCAGGCTCGGGGACAAGGCAAGGCCCAGGCTCGGGGACAAGGCAAGGCCCAGGCTCGGGGACAAGGCAGGGCTCAGGGTCGGGGACAAGGCAGGGCTCAGGGTCGGGGACAAGGCAGGGCTCAGGCTTGGGGACAACGCAAGGCTCAGGCTCGGGGACAAGGCAAGGCTCAGGCTCGGCCGATGGTGGTGTAGTGATTTCTAGTGGCCGGAAGACTAGAGCAACCTCTGGTGGCCGGGAGACTCGAGCGACCTCTGGTGGCCGGGAGACTCGAGCGACCTCTGGTGGCCGGGAGACTCGAGCGACCTCTGGTGGCCGGGAGACTCGAGCGACCTCTGGTGGCCGGGAGACATGAGCGACCTCTGGTGGCCGGGAGGCTCGAGCGGCCTCTGGTGGCCGGGAGGCTTGAGCGGGAGCGGCCTCTGGTGGCCGGGAGGGTTGAGCGGGAGCGGCCTCTGGTGGCCAGGAGGCTTGAGCGGGAGCGGCCTCTGGTGGCCGGGAGGCTTGAGCGGGAGCGGCCTCTGATGGCAGGGATGCTTGAGCGGGAGCGGCCTCTGGTGGCCGGGAGGCTTGAGCGGGAGCGGCCTCTGGTGGCCGGGAGGCTTGAGCGGGAGCGGCTTCTGGTGGCTGGGAGGCTTGAGCGGGAGCGGCCTCTGGTGGCCGGGAGGCTTGAGCGGGAGCGGCCTCTTGTGGCCGGGAGGCTTGAGCGGGTGCGGCCTCTTGTGGCCGGGAGGCTTGAGCGGGAGCGGCCTCTTGTGGCCGGGATGCTTGAGCGACCTCTTCGGGTAAGGAGGCTTGAGCGACCTCTTGTGGCCGAGGAACGGGAACTGCGGCCTCTTGTGGCCGAGGAACGGGAACTATGGCCTCTTGTGGCCGAGGAACGGGAACTGCGGCCTCTTGTTGCCAAGGAACGAGAACGAGGAGCCTCAAAAACTCTACGAAGGAGGACATATCCGCCGTCCACAGCCTCCCCAACCAAAAAGTCTTCATAGGAGGCTTCATATAAATCCCACTGCGGGTCTCCCTCCGAGTAACAGGCCTCCCAGAAGGCCGGTACAACCTGAGCCACAATCTTCCTCCTTGAAGGAGTAGCAGTCATTAGGCGAGGTATACTGTAATGGCTCATGACCTCTGATAGAATACAAGATAGGGTAATGTACTGACCAGAAGGAAATAGGCAGAGTTCAAAGGCTGTAATCAGGCTGACAGGGTTCGGTACACAGGCTATGCCAAAACGGGACACAGTGCAGGCAAAAACCATACAAATCCAAAATTCAATAGAGAGGTCATGGGACAGGCAGAGGTCAAACACACAGGCAAAAGTACAATAGGGCAAACCCAAATAGCAGAGTCCGACAGAAGAAAAACCAAACCGTTGTACCAGAGATCAGATAATATAGAACGCTCAGTATGAAGACAAATGTACTTACAATACCACGCAAAGAGGAACTGGGAAGTGCTGGAATATATGGAGAGTAGTGTGAAGCAGGTGAATGGAATTTGGGTGATTGAGTCCGAGTTATGGGAATTGTAGTTCTGACCAGTCATGGAAGGGGAAGCTGTACTTCTCAGGGAAGAGGATCTGGGGAACGTTACAGTGGTACTGTGTGTACGCTTGACCGATTTGGCTTTATAATAATTTAGTAATCGGTGATGTTTAATAACTTAGCTAAAAACCTTATGTTAAAAGGAGCAAGTGTGTAAAAATCCCCAAATCTTGACTAGGGCGTCAACAGAGCCGGGGCCGGCCCTGAACAGAATCATCTTATCTACATGCTAGGGGGCCTTGCAGTCATTTCCATACAAGGACCAGTTCCCATACCAGGCTGTGATGCAGCTAGTATGGATGCCTCAGATAATGCAGAGTTTGTATTGGGAAAGGATCCAAATGCACAGCTTTCACACTAGATTCTTTGATTTCTGATTGCTCTGACAATGATCTCTCGCCCTTAGTCATAATGCGAAGGCTGAGGCTCTTGTGTCACAGCTGTTTAATGCATACACCAACTTCGATCTTTAACATCAACCCTGAATAATGGGAAAAAATGTAATATAACAAAAAAGACTCTGGATAAAATAAATTACAGTTTAGTATAGAAATCATAAACATCATGCAATAGTTGAGATATTAAAATGTATAAATGAACTTAATCAAAGGTTAATAAAATAAATGAGCAGTTAAGCATACAAGCACCACAAAGCGGAACTAAACATTACAGTAACAGAAAGCTTGTGCCTTTACAATCTCTTTACATCCCAGTATGGCACTAGGATGTACTGTATATAACTACTGATGTAGTGTGTACAACACACAGGGTCTATGGTCTCTGTAACATCAGTGGTCATCATACAATGTTCATCCCCTGCATAGCTGAACTTAGTTCTACCTACCAGTGCCACTACGACTGTCTGGCTAACCAACCTGATCACCTGTTCCACTCAAGGCTGAAAGAAATGTAGAAGTGACTGATAAGGGAAGGTTATTGTTTGCTCAGGGTGTTTTTTATGTTTATCGGTACTGCCGGGCTGGGTGAACTGGTATAATCGTCTAACTTCCTTACGAGATTTGAAAAGTGACTTTTAGGGATTAGATGTTGACCGTTGTCTGTTTGATACCCACCCCTGCATCTACCCAACTTGTCCCACTCTCTCGTAGCTTCCCCCCAGCCACACACAAACCAACATACACTGAAAGCACAAATAAATGAAAAAACAAATACACAAACATACCAGAACAAAGAACACATAATTCAATATTTACTAAATAGGAATTTAATATTTACTGAAGTAAATATAAAAATGTGAGTTTAGGGGGAGGACTATTTTTGAATGCTGAACTATAGTATATGAGCTGCATTATCACAGTATTTTGTAGGTGTGTAGCCATGTAATCCAGGTGGAAATAGCCTCTTAAAATTAATCTGTTGTGGCAGTAGGCAAATTGAAATAAGTGATCCTGGCAATCTGCCTATTATGTGGACCATGACAAGCATCTCCAGCCACTACATGAATACAGGTGTTTATTGTTAAAAAGCGATAGTTGTTACAACATGAAAGCTACCGTACACTCTCTGGGGTGCTCCTCCTACCGTACAACCATGCACAATTTCAACAAAGTACTCAACTGCTCTACTCCCAAGAGTCACCACAACAGCTGCCAATCTCACCTAATGACTGATTACCACCAACGGTGCCACAGAAAGTGAAGCTCCCCATTTTCAGTGAAGTGAAGTAGGTGGGGTAACCCAGGCGATGCCAGTGTGGATGAGGGACTGTGAATCGGAAGAACCAAAATTTTTAGCACATAGAATAAAAAAGGTAATGTCAAATATCACCCTAATCAGTCAGGTTTTTTAGACGGATGAAATATTGGAGATAACATAAGACAAGTACTAAAAATGATAGAACACTGCAAAATATCTGGAAACCAGGCCTGATTTTCATAGCAGACTTCAAGAATGCTTTTGCTAAAAATATCTATCTTTCAATTTTGGAGAATTTTTCATAAAATGGGTAAAGGTTATGTTTAATAATCCAAGGTGTAAAATCTTAAACAACGGGTACATCTCAAAGGCATTCAAACTATCAAGAGGAATGAAACAAGGTTGTCCACTTTCTGCATATCTTCTTACTATTGCTATCAAAATGTTGGAAAATCAAATTTAGGACCAACAATAAGATCCAGGGATTGGATATCCATGGAATCAAAACCAAGGTGTCAATGTATGCGGATGATACATGTTTTCGTTAAAACCCCCAATTTGAATCCCTGGACTTCGTCACAGAGGATCTAAATACTTTTTCGACCCTCTCTGGAAAAAAACAACAAATTATGAAAGGTGTACTGTACTGCGCATTGGAGCATTGAAAAATTCTACATCGTTACCATGTAGTTTGCCAATAACATGGGCTGACAGGGATGTGGACATACTTGGTATTCATATTCATTCGTATTTCCCAAAGAAATAGAAACTCTTTCAGAAGTTTTTATTTACAGGAAGTTGGCAAGAATAGATAAAACATTGCTACCTTGGAAAGGACAATACTTAATCATTTTGATTAATACTTTAGCTGTATCACAATTTACCTATTTGCTCATGGTTTTGCCTACACTCAGTGATATGCTGTTTAAAATATATGAGCAAAACATATTAAATTTTTTTATGAGATGGCAAGCCTGACAAATTAAAAGAGCTTATTTATATAATGAATATGAATACGGAGGGCAGAAATTATTCAATATTAAAAGCATTAGACCTCCTTCTAAAGGCATCAATCATACAAAAGTTATACTTAAATCCTAGCTGGTTCTCAAGCAGGTTGGCAAGAATGTCTCACCCATTGTTTTGCAAAGCCCTTTTTCCATTTATGCAAATTACAACTGCTCACTTGAAACAAAATCATCTGAAAGATATCCGTACTTTTTAAACACGCCATGGAAAGCTTTTTGCAGTTTCAGTTTAATCCACCTGAACATACAAATCAGATGATACAACAAATGTTATGGTTAAAGTCAATTATTTTAATTGAGAAAAAAAACTGTATTCTTTGATGAAATGTCTAAAATAGGAATCAACTTGTAAATGAAATCCTAAATGAGAATGAGGACATTATATGACATATTCAGCAAATAGAAAACAGAAAACGGAGGCAAATAGAAAACGGAAAAAGCTAAGAACTTGTTTGTAGGCATTAACACCATAACTGTTTAAAGAAAACAGATAAATAAAGAGTAATACTGATTCTATTTAAGGACCAAGAAATTGACAGCTGTGCCATTTAAATTGCAAAATAGATGGGAAGAGGTTTCTGATGTTCTGATTCGATGGCAAAAGTATATCAATTGACACGTAAAATGACACCAGATTCAAAACTTAAAATGTTTCAATATAAAGTATTATACAAAGTTCTGGCAACCAATAGAAAATGATATATATGGGGGGATACAATCTTCCTGTAATGAATACTCCAAGGTATTAAGAAAAACAACACTGTTTATTATAAACAGAACGAAGAGGTCCAAAAACAGAGGCACATAGGATTATTCCAAGACAGAATGATACAACAAAGCAGGGGTCAGGCCAGCATATCAATAGCAGTTCCAGGCTAAAGTACAAAGTAATATCCAAGACAGAAATATCCTTAAACAAAGC
>JACXGM010009590.1:0-27307 GCA_016801145.1 Umbra pygmaea | reverse complement strand
ATTGTCAAAGTGTCCATTTGAGCTTAAGAATTTGTTCAGCTGATTGAAAACAACTTTTTCAATGATCTTGCCTATGAAAGGGAGATTTGAGATTGGTCTGTAGTTGCTCAGTACGGTGTGATCCAAATTGCTCTTTTTCAGGAGGGGCCTAACAACTGCAGTTTTTAGGGACTTTGGGAAAGTCCCAGAAAGAAGTGACAAATTTACCAATTCTAGGATCATAGGGGCTAAAAGGAATGGACACAATCTCCTGTATTGTAATATATACTCTATAGTGCACTACAGGTATTGTAATATTCCGGACTGTACACTACAAGTATTGTAATATTTACTGTACAGTGCATTACATCTTTTGTAATATACACATCCCTATACAAGGGAATGGACAAAAATATTGTCAAGTTTGTACAGTACTGTACGTCTTTGCCATCAATGTTTCCGATCTTAAAGTAATATTTTCACATACATTTTCATATGCATTCCTAGTCAGTTTCATTTGCCTACAGTCTATAAATATTATAATTGCTGTATATTACATTCTAGATATGGCTCGCCTGTTAAAACATTGAACAGTCACCACAAATGAATGTTCACACGGGACAAATGAAATCAAGCTGACCGGGAGGATTAGTTAGTGACCATGCAACTGTTACTTACCTGAAATTAGCCGTTTATAAAAGCGAAGCTGCATCATCCAATGAAAATAATTAAATGTTTTTATACGAAAATATGATATCAGTTCTAGGGGGGCTAAGGGGTTGCAAAGCTAATTCTTGTTAGAATGACGGTTCTTGTTGGATGCGAGATGTGATGCTACCGTCATGTTTCCGTCATGCTTCACAAGAGATTTAGAATGAAACGGAATGAAATAAATATATAATAACATAGTTTATGTATATAAAATGTATATTTATCAGAGTACTTTATGAGATAATCCTGCTATGCTATTTCATTTTTTTATTATTATAAATAACAAAACACAACTGTTTCAAAAACAAATAATATTTTAGTGTATATCCCAAGCTATACTACAAAACACAGGGTTGCATAGCTAATACAGTTGGTAGCTCCATATAAAGTCACAAACAACCAGCGTTCTTTGTGAACATTTATTTTGTGCAATTTATACACTTGTCATTTTTATTCATACCCTTGTGCACGGGGGTCTGCGATTTGTAAAAACACCTTATCTGCGCTAAAATACGGTAGTTAATAAACACAATAGTTTTTATTGATAGTACAGTAGATTAATAGTGGGATTATTATTATTATGTCTGGATTGCTATTTTGAAGGGAGAGTAAGTGTTACCTGATAATGTAACCAATGAAGGTGTCACGGTGTTGAAAGCAAGTGACCAATCATAGGAGGGCTATTGTCACCCTTGGTTTCTGCCCATAAATGTCAAAAGTCAGTTTCTTCCACGCGCGTAGAACTCAAATCTGCGCGCGTAGAAATGAGCTTCGAGCGCCGAATTTACCTGCGAGAGCTTATGCCCTCCAGCACTCGTAAATCAGACACTAATGGGCGTGTTTTGGCTGCTCTGTGTGCGTGCTGCTTAATTTTTTTATGGCAGGCAAAAGCAGGCCCTCCAGGCCCTCAGCAGCCCGTAGCTCCGAAGCCGGCTGTGGCGGGGCCTGACGCGGGGCCTGACGCGGGGCCTGATGCGGGGCCTTCTGGCGAGGGTCGGCGGCCTTCTGGCGAGGGTCAGTGGCCTTCTGGCGAGGGTTGGCGGCCATCTTGCAACGACGGACCCTACCACCCAGATGGGGAGCCTTAAAATGGGGGCTAGCATCCTGGACCTGAGAACTAGGGGCCCTCTTGTGAGCCCTAGGGGACTGGACTGGAGCCTTAGGGGAGCCAGCCTGTAAGTTAGTGGAGGTGAGTGAACTAAGAGAGCTAGGGGTGCTAGCATGAAAGCTGTGGTAACTAGCCTGAGAGCTAGGGGACCAGGCTTGAAAGCTAGGGGAATCAGCATGGGAGCTACGAGAGCTAGCATGAGAGCTACGAGAGCTAGCATGGGAGCTACGAGAGCTAGCATGGGAGCTACGAGAGCTAGCATGGGAGCTACGAGAGCTAGCATGGGAGCTATGAGAGCTAGCATGGGAGCTATGAGTGTTAGCCTGGGAGCTAGGAGGCCTGACTGGAGCACTACGGGCCATGTCTGGAGCCCTAGGGGCCATGTCTGGAGCCCTAGGGGCCATGTCTGGAGCCCTAGGGGCCATGACTGGAGTCCTAGGGGCCATGACTGGAGCCCTAGGGGCCATGACTGGAGTCCTAGGGGCCATGACTAAGCCCTAAGGGCCATGACTGAAGCACTAGGGGCCATGTCTGGAGCCCTAGGGGCCATGTCTGGAGCCCTAGGGGCCATGTCTGGAGCCCTAGGGGCCATGACTGGAGTCCTAGGGGCCATGACTGGAGCCCTAGGGGCCATGTCTGGAGTCCTAGGGGCCATGACTGGAGTCATAGGGGCCATGACTGGAGCCCTAGGGGCCATGACTAGAGCCCTAGGGGCCATGACTAGAGCCCTAACACTCAGACGAGGAGCCCTGGGAAGTGGGCTAACAACCTAGACCTGTGAGCTAGGAATCCTAACAGGCGGTTGAGGTGGTGCCCGCCTTTTGCCCTCCGAGCCCATTCAGGGGGAATCTCCCACTCCTCCTCGTCCTCCCTGGATAAATGGTCCTCACCCACCTCCTCAGAACTGGGTCTACTTCCATTGCCCCATCCCAAAAAATAATTGGGGAGACCCCAGTCCTCCCCCAAGGAGAGATGCTCCTTCTCAGAACTGTCCATGGCCCAAGACGCTGTCTCCATTTTTTCAAGGTGGTTTATTCTGTCACGTTTCAAGAGGTAGTGGAGGCAGGCAGAAATGTGAGCTTTATTGAGACAATATTGAACTGGAAAGAAACACATTTAACAAGAAGTAATTAATGACTACAATAAACCTTAATACACCTAACATGATAAACAAGAACATATGACCACCACACTACTTAAACACATGAACAGACCGTACAACATGAACCACATGAGATAAATACAACATATGAACAAACTAAAGACATCTACTACAAGGAACAAGAACAACCACATACCTGGACAGAAACAACGAACCACACTGAACAAACAAACAGACAGAACTAAATACTGTATTAATGAGGGGAGGGTGTGCAGGTGAGGACTAAACAACAGAACTGATAGGCTAACCAAAACATGTGATGGGATAATGTGATACAAAGAGCGGAAAAACTAAACCAGAACAAAACACGCAGGAAAGGGATATGGGATAAAGTTATAGAATGTTGCTAAAAGTTTGATGATATTGTTTCCTTCTGACAAATGCAAGTAACTCATTATTTGGTTCTGTTTTGTTTTGTTTTGTGTGTAAGGCACAGTGTACAGACAAGACGGGCAGCCATACACAAGTTAGTATAATAAATTGCTACAGAACACATGATTGTACAGACCAATGTTAAATTAAACCCTGTCCCTGCCCAATTAGGACAAATTAAACCAAAGATCAATTCATTCAAATGTGCTACATGAATCCCCTCATTGGGGTTACTATAGTGTGCCTGTGTATCTATCAAATTTTATTTCCTGTTTGGAGTGTGCAGTGTTAAAACTGGTTTATTGCTAATCTAGTACAAAACTACAAAACAATAAACATTTTCATGAACAAACTATCTGTAATGTATACTGTCGGTATAAAGTTACAAATTTTTTTATGAAATTGATTCCTTTGGACAAATGCAGGTGATTCATTATTTGGTGGTGTTTTATTTTGTTTAATGGGTAAGGCACAGTGGTCAGACAGGATGGGCAGACATACACAAATTACTACAGTAAATTGCCACAGAACACATGATTATGCAGATAAATATAGGGTCTGCTTTCGTGTGCTCCGCGTGTCATCAGGGGCAACTTTCAACAGGGTTGACCCGCCAGGGGAGGCTTGGACCCCGGCAAAACTGCTTGCAGTTCTAGTCTTTACTTGCATTTACCCCATCTACATGCTTGCTGATACAGGTTCACATGCACAGACAACATTTCTAAAAATGTCTATTTTAGGGTTGGTCATTTAGAGTTTAATATCTTTAAAAAAACTATATTATTGTTTTTTTATATACCTGTGTCCTTACATCTATATGGGTCAAGGGAAACACATACTCACAATAATGGGATTGTTTTAAATTAAAGATGAATAATTATCTCAAAACAATTGACTTTAGTTCCACTTCAGTTTGACAACATAAACAAGAAGTATGTATTAAAATTGTAAATTTTTTACAAAAATAAAACATAAAGGATATTACATGTTGTTCCCTAGTTCTGAACTGAAAAATAATTATAAAATAAAACTATTCTGATAATCTGAAGTACCCCAAACTGGCTCTAGATGTCCTGTAGCAGTGACAGATACCATCATTCTGGGAGTTTATTTGTAAAGTGTGAACGTTTCATTTAAATAACCCTTATAAACACACTCATTCAATCATTCTCTATCTCTTGGTTGCTCAACCACTCACACACAAACACTATCACATACTCTCTCTTTTGCTTACCCACTCAATATCTCCAATTCTCCCTCTCTCTCACACACACACCCACAGACGTAGACGCGCACGCACACACACTCACACACGAAGACAAACACATACATGGGAACTGAGCTGGGATTAATATTTCATCAAGAGGCTCAGTAATGATCGGAAATCGGAGGCCACCTTGAACTTTTATACTAATTCAATAATTACAGCTGTGTCTGTATTGGGCCAAAATCCAAAAACTATGCAATCCTAGCTTGCACTCTGGATGCAAGGGTCACCACCTAGTTCACAGCCTCATTAGCATATCACATAGACTTTTGTCAGAAGTACTCTGGGACAGACATGGTTCCCATAGTAAAGTTTAATTTGGTAATGTTTGTCACTCTCAGCTGTGTGTTCTAGCAAAATTACCCCAGTTGGGATACTGATGATCAAACTACAGGTGCTGTGATGGGGTATTTTTTGCAGTATGTGATCTTGAACATAACTAGTTTGTTTAATTACCAGTAATAATTAATATTGTCATCTTGAAAAAGTAAATGTCTATGTTTAACGGGTGGATAAACAATGCCAGGACTGTAATGGTTTTGTTTTTTATTAAAGCAATTTAAAGTGAGTTTGTTTTCGAAGCTCTCCTTCCGCCCAAAACCCAATGTATCAGTTGAGCTCATTGTGGCAGGATGAATTGCAATCACAGTGGATACACAGGCTGCAGTGATGTGTTACCTGTTGAAACCCAAACAGCAGATGTAGTATGATAAGCGTGATGCCTATTGTGGAATTCAAACCCTCATGTCTCTGAATGTGACCTCATTCTTTGGCCAAACAAATCTGGAGCATGGGTTTTCTTATTTTAATACCCAATATCCATAGTTTTAATTGTTTTCCTAAATACAAAAAATAATTTAGTTACCTGACATTTTTTACTCTAAAAGTCAATTGATGCTCCGGAGCATCAAAGCTCCAGAGCATCAATGCAGACATTTCTATTAATCTCCAGAACGGTAGAATCTGAAAGGATAAGTTCTGCTCAACTGGGTTCATCACAGTGGGATCGATCAAAACTCAAATATGCATACATTTAGCCATCTCTGTGGTGTTTATCTAAAAACCATTCAGACAGGAAGCAGGAAGTGAACAATTGTTTAAGTTTCTTTTCATAAAAAATACATTTAAAGATTCCAACTAAGGATGATTGTGGAAAGTCAGAGAACCCATAGTCAGGCTCAAACCTGTAACTATCATGACATAGACTGTCATGCAATGCAGCGACGTAGCCCACTATGCCCACGAACACCCATGTAAATATAAACAGTTTAATGTGTGCATTATACTGTAAGTTAACAGGAATGTAACTGGAATGTAACTGAAAAGTAGCTTTACCCAACACTGTTGAATACATGTCACTACCTAGCACTGATTGATTGAAACACACAATTGGTTTGGTGAGCTCATTTAGCTTTAAACTTCATAAACCGGTGCATCCATTCATGAGAAAAGGTATTTAAAGGTGACCAATTGCAAATTGTTGTTCCCTTTGGCTCTTTGAAGAGTGGCAACATGGGGGCCTCAAAGCAACTCTCAAATGACCTGAAAACAAAGATTGTTCAACATCATGGTTTAGGGGAAGGCTACAAAAAGCTATTTCAAAGGTGGAGAAACTGGAGAGTTTTGCAAGGAGGAATGGTCCAAACTACCTTCATCCAAAATCCAGACACTCATTACAGGCTATAGGACGCATCTAGAGGCTGTTATTACTGCTAAAGGAGGCTCAAAAAATATTTATGTGATGTTTCTGTTAGGGTGCCCAAATGTATACATCTGTCTAATTTCATTTTGATGCATATTGTACATTTTCTGTTCATCCAATAAACCTAGTTTCACTACTGAAATATTACGGTGTCCTTCAGTTATTTGATAGATCTAAATCCAATTGCTGATCCAAACAACCCATTATTTATAAATGAATATCATAGAAATTGTCAGGGGTGCCTGAACATTTACATATGACTATAATAGAAATAATTTAATTTGGGGAGTCCATGTGGCATTGTGGTCCAAAGTATGTCATGATAGTCAGTAGTTCGAGCCTGACTATGGCTTCTTCAATTTCATCCAGCACGAGGCAGCAGAAATTTGCATAGTTCTGCCCGGGATTTGGAATAGATATGTTGGATAATCTATCTTGCCACGTTGCTCTCCAGTGACTCCATGTGTACAATTAGTAGGCTATGAGAAGGGTGTGAAGATTTCCCATACCAGCTCCACCATTACACTCCTGGTGACTGACACTTCCCAACATCCCAGATCACCTCAATGCAGCACTCACCTCAGGTCTCATTCACCGGAATTGTAAACACCTGCACGTAATTATCCACCTGTATAAAGCATGTCAGTTTGGTCCTCTCTTCGCGAGGTATTGTTCTTCATTAACTTACTGAGCGCTACAGTATATTCATTCTGCTATTGTTCTGTCTATTGACCCTTGCTATTTAGTGATTCCAACTGAGGTTGCAAAAGGAAACATGAGTCATCGGCATACAAAGATACATTTGTTTATAAGCCATGGATTTCCAGGCCCTGAATTTTGTTGTTAGTTCTGAGTTTATTGGCTAACATTGCAATTGCAACAGTAAAAAGGAAAACAGACATTGGACAGCCCTGCTTAACCCCTCTTGACAGATTGAAATCTTGTGAGATATAGCCATTATTTATAATTTTACATCTACTGTTAGTATACATAACTTTAAACCATTTTATAAGGGAGTCTCCAAAATTGAAATATTCCAAACATTTATATATAAAGTCCAATCAAACTTTATCAAAGGTGTTGATAAAACTAGACCCGGTAGTCCAGATAGTCATAGTGTTCTGATGTTTCTAAAACTTGTATTATATTGTCTCCAATGTAGCGTCCATGCATGAAGCCTGTCTGATTAGGATTAATAATATCAGATTAAACCTTTTTACTTCTAAGAGCAATACATTTGGCAAAGATGTTGGCATCACAGCATTGTAGTGTAAGAGGCCTCCAGTTTTTTAAATATACAGGGTCTTTATATGCTCCGCTTGGGTCCTGTTTCAATAATAATGAAATCAGGCCTTCTTGTTGTGTGTCTGACAATATACTGTTTACGTACGAATGATTAAAACATTCCAATAATGGACCTCTTAATATGTCAAAAAAAGTTTGGTATACCTCACTGAAATGCCATCCAGTCCGGGAGTTTTTTCAGCTTTAAATGTTTTGATAGCTTCAAGCAGTTCCTCCTCAGTAATTAGTCCTTCGCATGAGTCTCTTTGCATAGTTGTTCATTACAAATTATTATCAGGGAAAAAACAATTAAAATCTGTTACAGGTAATTGAGAAGACTGAAAAGAAAATATATTTTAGAAGTAATTTACTTCCTGTTCCAGAATCTCATGTGGCGAGTCAGCTTATCTTAACTTGTTCAAAGAGGTTTTTGATCACCCTGTTACAGGTGGCAGTATAGGGGATCAGCTATGCAAATTGAAACAAGGAAGTCGCCCGCTGCTGATTACGCCCTGGAATTTTGTACGCTAGCCGCAGGTAGTGGGTGGAGCGAGACTGCTTTACTTACAGTGTACCGTCGCGGTCTGTCCAATGAGTTACAAACAGAACTGGCGTGCCGAGGGGATCTCACGAACCTCCAGCAATATATTTCCATGTCCATCCCTATTAATAACCTTTTACACAGTAAGAGACAAACAAGACCTACATCAATGCAGGCAGCTACAACTTCAGAGGCAGTTGCTCCTAGCAACCAGGACGTGGAACCCATGCAACTCGGACGTTTACCTGTCACTACAGCGGAAAAGAGGCGCAGCCAGCAGGAACAGCTTTGTTTCTACTTTGGAGAGCGACAACAATACATGTGGCAATGCCCTCGCCATCCTTCTAAATCCGGACCCACTGACACCCAGCCCAGTGTAAAGGTAAGCCAGGCACAAACGCTACACATTTCCAACAAATATTTCAGTGTACCTGATCAAGATAGTTGGCAAGGTAACAACAGAAACATTGCAGGATTAGTAGATTCAGGAGCAGCAGGCAATTTTATGGATTGTTTATTAGCACTAGACATTGGGGTGAAATTAACTGTTTTACCTTCTTCTTTAAGGGTTATCTCTCTGGACGGACAACCCCTGGGCTCCGGCTATATCACTTACCAGACGTAGCCCGTTACTCTGCAGGTGGGCATTCTTCATACGGAACTGATTCAAGCTGACCCCTCATTGCCGTTTATAGTGGAGGTAGACGCTTCCGAAGTTGGTGTAAGGGCAGTGCTATCACAATGCCAAGATAGGTCCTCTCCAATGTATCCATGTGCATACTTTCAAGAAAGCTTTCACCTTTTAAGAGGAATTAATACGTGGGGAGCAGGGAATTGTTAGCCATTAAACTTGCTTTGGAAGAGTGGCACCATTGGTCAGAGGGTGCTCAACATCCCTTTATAGTACCAACAGACAACTGGAATCTTGAATAGCTCATACATGTAACAAGGCTCAACTCCCATCAGGCTAGTTTGTCATTGTTTTTTAACCGGTTTCGTTTTACTGTCTCCTATCTCCGAGGAACAAAAAATGTTAAGGCTGATTCTTTATCTCGGCAGTTCGACCTACCTCATTGTTCTTCAGTCCCGGATTACGTTCTCCCGTCGGGCTTTATGACAAGGCCCATTCATTGGGAGATTGATGACATAATACAAGACTCTCTTCTTACAGACCCACCACCTCCAGATATGCCACCGGACAAGACATACGTCCCTTCAATCGTACGACCCCAGCTTCTGCAATGGTGTCATACGTCCCTGGGATCTGGACACCCCGGCATCACAAAAACATGTAACCTTTTAAAGAGAAAATATTGGTGGTTGTCCGTGACAGAAAACGTGTCAGAATACGTCATGTCATGACCTACTTGTGCGCAGTCGAAGACACCCCGGATGTTACCCACAGGTGAGCTAGTAACCTTACCCGTACCATACAGGCCCTGGTCACACATAGACATTGTTACGGACCTGCATGTCTCCTCCGGTTATACTACTATCCTGGTCATGATAGACAGATTTTCCAAGATCTAGGTCTTGTTCCTCTCCCTCGGATACCTAACGCTATGGAGCTGGCAGAGTGAGTTTTTCAGGAGGTGTTCCATCAGTTCGGGATACCTGAGAACACTGTTCACCTCTCGGGTATGGAGAGCGTTCTATGAATGACTGGGAATTTCGGTCAGCCTCTGGTCAGGTCATCATGCCCAATGAAATAGACAGACAGAAAGACTCAACCAGGAAATAGGAACCTTAACTCCAGGTATATTGGTCCTTATAACATTCTACGTAGAATTAACCCTGTTACATACTGTCTACAGTTGCCCCGCCATTTCTGTATATCTTCGTCGTTTCATGTCTCCCTTCTCAAGCCTGTCCGCTACAGCCCCCTCCATCCACCGATGGATTGCCTTCCGCCTACTCCTCCGCTGGATGTTGGGGGAGAGCCCGCTTATGCTGTTCAGGACCTGCTGGATTCCCGACGCTGCGGGGGTGGCCTCCAGTATCTTGTTGACTGGACTTGGGATGTCCTGGATCCCGCCCTCATAGAGGATTTCCATCATCGCCATCTGGACCACCCTGCGCCCAGGCCCAGAGGTCGACTGCCCCTTCGGTCTGTTGGGGCATCTGGAGCCGCCGGTCAAGAGGGGGGCTCTGTGAGGAATTCCCTTACCAGCTCCACCATTACACTCCTGGACACTGACACTTCCCAACATCCCAGATCACCCGAACGCAGCACTTACCTCAGGTCTCATTCACCAGAATTCTAAACACCTGCATGTAATTATCCACCTGTATAAAGTCATGTCAATCTGGTCCTCTCTTTACAAGGTATTGTTCTTCATTAACTTACTGAGCGCTACTATATATCCATTCTGCCATTGCTCGGTGTATTGACCCTTGCTGTTTTTCTACTACCGAGATTTAGATTCTGATTCTGCGCCTTTGCCTATGAATACACATGTACCGACCCTGCCTGCCTGTTCTGTCAACCAAGACTTTGATTCCGCCCTATGCTTCTGGTAAAGTATTACCCGTGTACCGACCCCTTTTCTGGACTATGTTTTCTGATATATATATATATATATATATATATATATATATATATATATCTTTTTACTGATATATTTATTTATATATAAATATATATATAAACTCTCCTTTACCAATCTCCTGATTAGAGTCGTTACAAAGTGTAATGATACTCCCAAGGTAAAAAAGGAACAATAATGTTTATTCTATACAGTGTTACAAATCCAAGGCAGTAACAGCTTAGGCGAAGGTATAGAGGATATCCATAAACACAATACTGAATAAACGATGCATGGGTCAGGCCAGAATAACAATCCAAGAATGTAGGCGAAAGTACAGGGGATAATCCAAGGCAGAATACTTAACAAACAACGCAGGGGTCAGGCCAGAATAACAATACTAGAATGCAGGCTAAGGCACAGAAGGAAATCCAAGGCAAAATAATCAACAAAACAATGCAAAGGTCAAACCGGAATAACAATATAGGAATGGAATGCTCAGAATGGAGAAAATCAATACTCACAATACCTCGCAAAGAGGCAAGAACATGTGTGTGCTTATATATACTGCTTGAGTGGGAGCAGGTGTACTGAATTTGGGTGATTGAGTCTGGGTATTGGGAAACGTAGTACTGAGGAGGCAAGACCAGGGAAGCTGTAGTTCACAGGGAAGATGAACTGGGGAATGGGAATTGTAGTTCTGAGCGATCTAGGAAGGGGAAGATGTAGTTCTCTGGGAAGAGGAACTGAGAAACGTTACACAAAGGGAGAAAATGAGGGAAAGTTAAAAAAAAAATATTAACCTGACAGGGACTTTATGCTGCTTTACCAACATGGGGTATTAGATGAAAATATACATACATGTTGACATTGGCCATGTCATTAATCATTCACACCTTAAATTATTAATTAAATATACAGTAGATATGAGAGCAGGTTAATTAAATTTTACAATTTATCATTGAAGATTACAATAAAAAAAGAATCCACCCTGCACTAAAACAGATAACTTTGGTGAGGGTATTTGTAAGGTTTATCAAAAACGTATGTATGTAATATGTACATATGTTTTTTATTTACCTACATGCATCTCTGTTATACAGGTTCTCAAGACATGCCAATATGGATTTTCATAGATTAATATTATGGTTTACATGCGTTCTATATTAACAAACTAATAATGTAAACATACATTTCTGTATTTCTTTGACTCTATATGACATTATGCAGGAAAATCTGTCTCAATAAAGGTTAGTTTTTACTTATTCACCTTCTAGCCAAGAGTCTTCTGAATAAAAAAAATATCAACATAGTGCTAGGCAGACATCAAATAAACCAACCTTGAAGGGATTTATTAAGGGTGTATTGTTCACAATATCAGTTTGCCAGTATTTCTTTGTACAATGTGATACTTTTATTGTACCACATTGTTGTCTTCACAAAATTGATGACGATAAAGCGGGGTGACCTTCATGTTTGTAAAAATGCAGAGATGTCACGTGTCTTTTGACATGAGGCCCTAATGTACTGCCTAACACTAATTGACCCTGTGTGCTGTAAACAAGTTGAAGGAAAGACAGACCTTGAGGTATAAGGTCACCACAGCCCTGCGTCCTCATAGGGTACCCCTGCTGGACTTATTAATTGGCTCTTGGAGACAGGCTGACTAGATGTCATTAGTCAGTTAAGCGCTTGTAGAACAAGGGAAGTCTCTAGGAAGGACTCCCTGTCCCCTGTCAAACAATTTTTTTCATACAGCAGAGAGAAGGCAAATTGTATTGTAATATTTTAATATTTCATGCTTTATTTAGAAGAGAAATACACTGATACTACACTGCAGCAGCAAACGTGTGAAAGCTGGACAATCTGAGGCTGCAAGTGTAATAGATCAAATAAAAAAATTAGTTATGTCATCGACACGAATATTCAATGAGTTTCTTGAAAATTCCTGCATGGTTGTTTTTTGGATCACTTCTAAATATAGAATTAAATATAAACTATTGTTCACACATTTTAGAACAAAAAGGGATTTTAAAGTTTTTGATAGAGTATCACCAAGGTTAAATTCAATTCAATAAAATACAAATCCAAGACATAGGGGTCCACGTGGCCTTGCAGGACAAGCTACTTCATGGTAGTCAGTGATTCAAGCCTGATTACAGCTTCTCTTTCTTTGCCTGGAACCCCACAGCACAAGGCAGCCCCAATTGGCATAGCACTGCCTAAGATTTGGAATAGATTAATTGGATTATTTACCTTGCCAGGTTGCTCTCCAGCAACTCCTTGTGTGCAGATTGGGTGCCTGTAAATTCAATTGTGGATGTGTAGTTGGTGAAAGTAGTCATCCCATGCATGATCTGACCAAAGGCTTCCGTGCTGGATGAGCAGTGTGAAAAGATTTGGCTAGCTTGGGGACAGGTGTTTGGATGAACCGTGTAAGCAGCCTTAACCATCCCTCCAGTCTCAAAAATATTCAACTCCACAAAAGAATTGTGTATTACCAATGTTGTACATGTCTATCACTGTTGGAAATGAGTGCTTTTTAATTAATTATTTACGAAAAACAGCACAGTCAAATTTTCACTGTCCTAATAATGAAACATTTAGCTCATCCAACACCTGTAAATTACCTGGTGTTTGAATGGTAGTATACATTATGATAAGGTATTAGGTATTCAATAAAATGCTATTCAATAAAAATAAAAACTAGATTGTGTTTTTTTGTGGGGTTGAATATTTTTGAGACTGGAGAATTATCCAGTCTCAAAAATATTATTTTTTATAAGTTGCATTTACCGTTGAATTTTGGGAAACCAAAAATCTTGACCACATCATTTGTTGTGTTGAGCTATTTCAATAGTTTTTGTTTCATTTGTTCATTGCAAACAGCTGAACGTCTGTAAATGTAATACAATTTCTTTAAATAAACCTGATTTGCACACCTGGATCTGGAGTCACTGGAGAGCAACGTGGCAAAGTAAATAATCTGATTTATCTATCCCAAAACTTGGGCAGCACTATGCCAATTGGGGCTGCCTTGTGCTGGGGGTTCCAAAGACGTAAATGGCTTGAATCACTGACTACCATGATGTAGCTTGTCCTGCAAGTCTAAAGGGCAATTTGTTATTCAAGTGTCTCAAATTGTTACATTAACCTTGTACAACCCCACCCCCATTAAAAGTTGGATTGCACAATGGTTCTCTGGCACTGTTGTTGCCAAATAATTATACAAGCCGTAAGGTTCAGGGTTTACAAAGCACTATAGGTAGTTTTGACTATGATTAATGATCAACTAGCCAGTGAACCGATTATCAACATTTTGATGCTATATTTGTAATTACAGAAAATATATGGAAAACATTTTCCACCAACAGGTTTGTGCGGATGCAGCACTGAACCAATAAATACTGCATACCTGCATATTCCACCAACTTGACAGAGACTGCTGCCCCATCATGATCTGCGTTTTCCACACCACAATCCAATTAGTATATGTCAATCTCAACCAACAGAAAAAACATCCTTCCCACCTTGTAATCACTATTAAAGTCTTGGCAATTTCAGATAACTTAACATTTTGGTGTTCCAATCAAATTGTCTGTGTTGTGTTTGGATGCTGAAATTATAGCCTGGATTGGAGAGACAGGTGCAAGGAGCCCACATGAAATTGAAGTAGCCTAACCCCTTATGGATATGGCATTAAATTTAAATGTTAGGCCTATTCATCAAATATTTCAAACAAAAAACAAAATTCTTGAAGTCCAGGACCCTAAGACAAGGATATGCAAATGCTTGTTTCCAATTTGAACAGAATAATTTGACATTCCTGGAGATTAATATGTGTGTTTTGTAACCATATAGATTTTTTATAATTATTTCTATGAAAATTTATAATGTGGATACTTCGGGACACTTGGGCACAATCTTGAAGGAGACTTGGGTACTCTTACAAAATAATCAATAGCTCCTTAGTTGTTGACTCTTATCCTTTAAAAATGTTAGACATATGTTAGACATATGAAACACAAGAAGTGTTTCCAGGACCCATTCTCAATATATGAACAACATGCGTGTTTTCTTTCATCTTGTGCCAGATTCACTGTGTACACTTATTCAAAATTATTTTTACATATCCACAAATGTGTAAGTCTGTCCTTGCAAAAAATATCAAGCATATGTTTATCCTTGCTTCAGGTCCATTGTAACAAAAGGGTTAACTCACTGTGCAAAGGAAGGTGTTATGTTCCTTGACAATCTTGATTTATTTTGGGAGAGACCAGAGCCCGTATTTATCAAGCTTCTTAGAATTACTCTTAAGAAAACTGCTAAGATTTGACTTAAGAGTAAGAACATTTTTGGCTCAAAGCTGCGCTTAAAAGTTAGTTATCAAACATCTCAGTCCTACTTTTAGTGAAGTGTAGGACTAAATCTTAAGTGTCAGTTTTAGAGCTGATTCACGACACTTTGCTGTGCCGCAAACGGGATTTTGGATGACGACATAGGCAAGATCTAATCACTGAGTAGATGTACTTTTTTAAGAATATTCTCAGATAAATTCACATTCAATGGTGACATTCATAAAAGGAGTTGACATTCAACAAACATTTGACAATACAGTATTTTCAAGAGAATCCATTATGATATACACATTGTAAATTAAAGATCAAAAAAGATTTCCAACACGCTTTCCACTATTTCTCAATTAAATATTTCAAACGAGTGTGCTGTTAACTGACCTGCCTATATTTAGCCTAGAGTTAATTATGTAATATACCCACCATGGATTCCAGAAGATAACCGAACTGGAGAGAATAAAAAACACTGCTTGCTGTAGTTGAATTTCTGAGTGGAGAATATGGAATCTGCGCTTCCACTGACCAATCCCTCTACACCACACTTCGTGTGATACGATGTGCCCTGTGAAGGGATATATTATATATTGCCTATTTTAGGATCCAGTGTTCTATTAATAAACTATGAAACAATTGTGAATAAATAGCTTACAAAAAGGCTACCTATTGTAGTTCATTTGGGCTTCTGTCAGTGGCATATGGAAAGGGATGAGCAGCCACGAACGGGTATCCTCTGTCAGCAGAAAGTGCCTTTCAAACAGCTGCTTCGGGCCACTTTCATTCAATATCCCGCGTCATGGGTAGACCCAGGCCATTTGGGTAGCACATCCAAAATGTTGTAGACTGCATCAAACTCAACTTGTGCGTTGATGCTGTGGTACCTCTTCTTATTCATATAAACATTCTCGTTGACGCTGGGAGCAATGATCTTTATATAAGTGCCATCCATTGCGCCTACCACTCCTGGGAAGCCGGCTATTTGCATGAATTGTGTTTGCTTCTGTTGGATTATGCGGGGTGTTGTTGGGAAGTCACTGAAACGTGTGACAATGTGTTGAGCTGTAAGTGCAATAATTGTCTCCATTACAATTCGGCTTATTGATGGTTGTGATGGGCCAAATCGTCAGCATTGCGTTGCAAACAAAGCATAATCACCACCTTCAATTAATCTGAAAATGAAATGCTGCATACATGTCACTGGTCAAATGACGTTCCTCACTCAGTCGCTGACGGAGATTATGCCTGCTCTGTCTATACAATACCGTTATTAATTAATTAAGCGGCGTCAAACAATTAAAAAATACATTCTTCCTCTCCTAAAAGATTTGCGCACGTCTCTGTCTACGCAATCACAAGCCCCTACTGGCAACTCTTAACCACTTGAGACCTCTCGAGCGGTCTTAAATAGCTGGGAGAGTAAGATTGATTCTTAGCTTTTGAGAAATTTGATAACTTGCTTTTACACTTAAGTTTGAGAGTAGGAGTCAATTTTGTCAATTCTCAGCACTTAAGACTAAAATGGCACTTTGAGAAGCTTGATAAATACGGGCCCTGTTTTTTTTTTAAAGAATAGTTTACATCCACATTTTAGAGGATCAACTATGCTATCTCATTACATTGCCAGCTGTCTAAAAGACTGACTGCCTGTTCAAACCTCTATTGAACCTATGCAATCTAGCACTAGAGTGTGAAAAAAAGACAACTACCAGGAATGTATGAGTAATCTTGTACAAATCTCACTAAATGTTTTAGGCCAACATCCCAAATCTAAGAGCAGACCTCCCGAAATGAGGTTCGGTCTACCGAAAAATCGATCGCTAAATAATAAATATTTTTATCATGAATGATTATTAGATTTTACTTAGACCAAAATCTAGATGCTTTGTTTTTAAATTGCATAGCAGGTTCAGAATGGAAACCCAAAAATAGACTAGTCACATGTTAACTACACAGCGTATTTAAACTTCATTACCAGTGTTGCCAACTTATCGACTTTGTCGCTAGATTTAGCGCCTTTTCAAACCTCTTTCACAACTTTTAGAAATCAACAAATCTAGCGACTTCTTGGACAAACCTTAGCTACTACCATAGAAGAAAGTCACTAGTATCTCCGTGAGCGTGTTTTCTTGCTTTCCTGCCCAGACTTGGCGGCACACCTATCTCTGTGTGTACTCTGTTCAGTGAGACTGACAGAGAGAGGTGAGCTACATGAGCAGGCAGAGCAGCACAATCAGACGTAAATGAGCTGCGCATGTGCAAATAACATTGTCAAGGACCAATCACAAATCTGTATTGTTTGCTCCCTTTTGTTTTAAATTTAAAGAGTTTAAATGGAAAACTGTTGCCTGGTCTAACCATTCAGATGGTATTCAGAATTTGGCGTAAACAGAATGAGAACATGGATCCATCATGCCTTGTTACCACTGTGCAGGCTGGTGGTGGTGGTGTAATGGTTTGGGGGATGTTTTCTTGGCACACTTTAGGCCCCTTAATGTCAATTGGGCACCGTTTAAATGCCACAGCCTACCTGAGTATTGTTTCTGACCATGGCCATCCCTTTATGGCCACCATGTACCTATCCTCTGATGGCTACTTCCAGCAGGATAGTGCACCATGTCACAAAGCTCAAATCATTTCAAACTGGTTTCTTGTAAATGACAATGAGTTCACTGTACTAAAATGGCACCCACAGTCACCAGATCTCAACCCAATAGAGCATCTTTGGGATGTGGTGGAACGGGAGCTTCATGCCCTGGATGTGCATCCCACAAATCTCCACCAACTGAAAGATGCTATCCTATCAATATGGGCCAACATTTCTAAAGAATGCTTTCAGCACCTTGTTGAATCAATGCCACGTAGAATTAAGGCAGTTCTGAAGGCGAAAGGGGGTCAAACACAGTATTAGTATGGTGTTCCTAATAATCCTTTAGGTGAGTGTATATATAATTCTTTATCCGTTTAATTTTTATGCAATATTATTGTTAGGGCACCATGATTTTCACGGAATCCAAACATTAACACAGAATTTAACAACTCCCGGGGCTCAGAAACATGACCCAGGGCTGAGGGGATTGGGTGTGTGTAATTACATTAGCTTTAATTATGTGGGCTATTTCATTATTTGTTATTACAGCACATATTTGTTTTTAATGCACAGGAGAGCCTTAGGAAAAATTATCTAGCGATAAAATATTTGATACATTTTCATAAAAGGAGTAATATTTTGCATGATTGTGCTGGGGGCATCTGTATCTGTAATCTAGTAACTTCTGAAATTGAAGTATAAACTCTATATAACTCTATGGTCCACTATTTAAAAAATCGAAAGAATTAGCATTTTGTGTTGTCAATTCAAAATTATTTTTAGGAGGGCCAGTTACCCCACTGGGACGAGGGCAGTTTATTGAAAAATTCAATAGTGGTTTTGTTGAATGACATTTCAAAATTTTCACAGAGGACACCACGTGTTCCACAGCCTTTGCAATTTCCCCCAAAAGTTTAGATTTTTTTTAATAAACATTTAAAAATAAAATAATTCAATAGCTTTTTCATTGAACAACTTTTTTTTAGGAAAGTCCAAAGTCTGTGGGTGTCCTCTCTAAACAATTTAAAAGTGATTTGAGGTTTCTAAGTGATTCAACCAAAAAGCTGTTGAATTTTCCAAGTTTCAAATGTTTATGATAGAAAACATTCTCTCTAAATCCCAAAGGATGTGCAACATGTGGGTGTGCTCTCTGAACAATTTGATAGTGTTTTGAGGTTTCTAAGCCACATGATGCATAGTTATTGAATTAATAACTTTGAGGTATGTCATTGATTGATGATTCCTAACCATAAGTAGACAAATGTGTACTTCCTCGATAAACCGCGCTATAGTGTGGCTGAGTCCGGGAAAACAGGACTGATCTTTTTCTCTTGCTTGTCCTCTAGAAGAATAAACAAAGTTCTATCATTTTAGAAACCTACTAGTTTCAACTTCAACAACGCAGTGCCTGTTAAGATTCACTGACGGATATGGACAATCTCTCCTGCTAGCGCGCATTTGAAACAGCGCATGCAGAAGTCTACATTCACAAAGCACTGTTGGCTCGCCTTGCAAATGTTGATTCCATCGCTGTGTTTGTCAGCTTGCAGATCACTCGGGGCTGACAAAAAACACCTAGGGCTAGAGCCGGAAGCGCGGGTCTGGTGACGCTCCTGTTACAACAAAGTAAAAAAAGAAAATGTCAACATTTTTCTGTAATCTGAATATAGTCCCGTAATATTAATAATAGTTTCTGCATTTCCCCTAATATAAAATGCAGCAAATATGGTAGTTAATTCATGCTCTATCTAAAAATATTGTATGTTTGTCAGCCGAATTCGTATCATATAGTTCAATGTTGTAATGCGCTTGATAGCTAAAACAGTATTCAGCCAACTCCATTCCAAATTGCCCCAACAGATATCGCTTGTTTTTCTCTGTATCCCTCACTTTTCCAAATTCATTTGACTAGGTGTAGGCCACTATTTAAAGGGAACTATTATGAATATCTACAAATTGTCTATGTACCTAAATTGCTTGAAGTAATTTAACTGTCAAACATCAGGTTGCTCTCTCACTCAGGGAGAGCAGGGTGGAGTTTGTGTGTGTGCTATGGAAGGTTATGCTTGCACTTGATACTTCCTTGTAAAATAACATTAAAAATATAGATATTTACCATTGGCAATGCACATGCCAATGTACAGTATATAACAGCAGTATTTTCTACACTGTAAAAAATATCCATTAAAAAATGAAAATGTACTGGTAATTTGTTGCTAGTTCAATTCCCATTATTTTACAGACAGTTCATTCAAATTAAAAATGGATAATTTAATGTATAAATACAGTTCATAAATGGCAACAATCCCTACAGAGTGTCTATTAACAAACAATCAATGTGTTGATACATTTTAAAGGACCTATCTGTAAAATTGATCCCAAGATGATATATGGAGATGGAAAAAATTACATGCCCACCCTGCCAACAGAACTGCTGTCATTTATCGTGAAGTCGAAGCTTAATGCAGACATTTTCATGCTTTGGGTATTTAAACGTGTTTCTAAACTTTTTCGAGACCTCGTGTCACTGTTCCATACTCCAATCTACCTCATGGAATCTTTAGCTAAAAGCCTTGACTTGGACCATGGCAATGCCATTAGTATGATGAGATTCTACAAATCTGCTGGACATGGTAGTGGTCTTGCAATGAGACTAAAGGAGCTATTCAGCAAAAATAGCATGTGGATGATGGCCTGGGTTCTGCTAAAGGGCAGGCATGTTGGCCTAGTGGATAGCACTGTGGCCTCACAGCAAGAAGGTTCTGGGTTTGAACCCTGGTTGTCCCGGGCCTTTCTGTGTGGAGTTTGCATGTTCTCCCCAGTGACACTTGAATTAGAATTGGCAAATGAAAGATACAATTAGCAAAATCAGTTGATTTGTATTATATTTTCAAATGAATTTTGAGTCAGTATGATTCATACTAGAATGCAGCAAATAAACAATATTGTTGTTATAAAAATGTTCATGAACAAAGACATACCTTCTGTTCGGTTATTACATAAAAATGTAATAATATGGTGTATTATGAAAAAAAAGTCCAACACCCGCATTTTGTAATAATCACCGCATTATGTTACCCTGGAAATCCAGAGTTCTCGCGAGAGCACAATTTGAATTTGCTCAGCAAGTTACTGAGTAATTCTGCTCATTAACTATGCCCTTGTATCCGAGCTGCACCAATCACATCAGTGTATCTGATATAGGCATGCCAGAGGCGTGTTAAACAGATGACGACTCGACAGCTCTGCGACCTAGAAGTCATTAGTAAACATTGTAAGATCGCTATGGATTAACACCAGTTGTTTAAAACGATTTGGGCCACTACGATGAACGAGTTAGACTTGGCTTTTTGTCTAAAAGAGGAACAAAAGACGGGGCTCGAATCGTTCCTTTTTTATAAAAGGACGTTTTTGCTGTTTTGCGACCTGATACGGCAAGAGGTTTATCTACCAGTTAGCTCCGCCATAGGGTTAGTGAAAACCCACTGGTGATTGGTCGTAGTGTTATCCAATTGCGTACAGTGAGATTTTCAAATGCACACAGGATTTGGGTCTGGATTTTTCCAGGCTAGCATTATGTAATAATTTATTACAAATGTGGGGAATTTTTTTACATATTGCGTTCAAGATGTTTATTACAAAATGCGGCAGATTATTACATAATGAAGTTTTATTACATAATGAAGTGAAAATTGATTACATTTTGTCAAGTTATTACATAATGCAGTGTTATTACATAATGCGGTGTTATTACATAATGCGGTGCTACACCAACATTTTGGCATCAAACAACCCTGAAGCAGGCAAGTTTAAAATATAGTCACTAAGGAAAGAAACATGGAGTGTGCGTCTTTCTTCTTCTTTGAAGATGTGTTTGAAATAGCTTTGGATTTAAGTATATTTATTATATATTTTAGATATAACCTCCTAATGCAGCAAATTCAACAAATGACCATTTTTAATTCTTTACAACCTATAAAATGTTATGAAACTATTTTGTGCATAATAATTTGGAACAGTGCATTTTGAGTTTTTTATTTTTGAAAAAAAAAATGTTTTCATTGGGTGGTTTGTTCAATGAAATTCGATCTATTCCCTAACGGTTGATGACTTGAAAATGATTATACTGACTGTCATTTGCATCAGCTATTTAGGAAAATCTGTGTAAAATATAATTTGCATAATAATTTTGAACGCGGTATAATCACAATAGATTTTAGACAGTTGTTTATTCTCATTTCTGTTTCTGCCGTGTGCAGAATCTTAGATCAGTGGATGTGATGAAGTCACAGATATGTTAATTAGCATATGACGTTATCTATTGAAATTTAGTGACTTTTCGAGCAGGCTTTACCTCATTTCCATTGAAAATAGTTGGCATCAGGGGTTATTACGCTCACCATGCTTAGGATCCCGTCTGCTGCAGAGCAGTAATGCTGTCGGTTTGGTTGTGTACATGGTGCAATCTTGTAGCCTTTTTATTACTGTGATGTTGGGTGGTGTCCATGGCAGGTTTTCCCTGTTTTTCTGTGTTTGGACAATTTTGCTTTGTTGCCGTGCTCTGGTTGGGTATTGTGCATTTTCATTTAAGCATTTGTAGGTTCTGTTGTTTTCGCTTCTGTGTCGTGTTCATTCTAGTAACGTCCTGAACTTGCTGTTTAGTGGGTAGCTGTCTATTTTTTGTTGATCAAATGTGTGGCTCGTTAATTTGGTTAGCATTATGTTTTTGGGTTTTCTGTTGGTTGTTACAACGTCCTGTAATTATTTATAGGTTGCAGGATTTCACTGTAATGTCCAGGATTGTTTTCTTGCTTGTGTCTTTTAAATGGATTGTCTGGTAGTCTGACGTTGTAGTGGCATGTTATTTATGTCTAATTTTGTGGATACCATCTGCTAGCAGCACTAACAGTATGTCAGAGTTTCCGTATTTGGGACCGCCTCCAGAATAAAAGCCTGAGTCTATGCATTTTATGTCTATTTGATTTGGTTTGTCAAACCTGTACATGGTTCGTTTTATAGTATTTTAGCATGTGGGAATATTTAGTTACGTGGAAGTAGGCATTGTTTTACAGATTTAACTGCATGTGGGGTCCATGCCCTAATTGACTGTGTGGGTCGCTACTGCAATTTAATCTTTCCGGTGGGTGTTGCGTAGTACTTCCGGGTCTCAAATCTTCATAATAGTAGTCTGCGATTTCTCTGGGGTTTTGTGTATTGTTCCTGTGTTTGATCCTGTGGGTGTTGTCTTTTCTGCATGTGGTGTGAGTATTGTCGTGTGATGTATCGGATTGTGTGGGGATATTCTTTGAGTTGATGGATAAGTGATTTCATAATTTCTTTTTTTTTAAATACTCAAACTAAAGTTCACTGAGTAATTTAAAGACTGCAACACAAAATTAGCTAAGTACCTTCGCATGCTACAAGACACATAGCTAAGTTGACTGCTAACCTTGAGTGTGTGCATCAGTGTCGCTTCCATAACCTCTTGTTTCCATTTCACTTATCCCTCTCTCTAACTGATTACAAGTGTCTCTATTGGTCTCTATGCACTGTAAACAATTGCTTTGATTGGCTTACTTTGCATTAAGGGATTTAAATGACACACGTCTGAACTACACACATAGGCCCCCGCATCTCTCCTGAGCTGGCTAAAGTATGCCCCACAAAAAAGCGACAAGCTCCACCAATATTTTTATGTTATGAGAAATGTGTTGTGGTCTGGAGAGAACCCAGCCTGGAGACGCTAATTGGTGATGGCTGGTTTAGACCTATCAACACAGATAGGCAGAGGTAGCCATAATAACCCTTAAAATAACTTTTCTAAACATATACAGTAGAGATGTGTGGTTAGCAGTTACATAATAATAAACCACGGATCGGGCGGATGACGTGACAAAAAATTATGTTTTAATTAAATTTGAACCAATCAAATGAAAAAACATATATACATTGTTAAATATTGTTACGGCGGGTGCAACTTTGAAAATTGGTCAAAAACGTTGGTGGGAATGGATGGCGGATGGATGATGTGTTTTGTGATGCGGTTGCAGATGAAATAATAGCCCATATGCACATCTCTAGTATACAGTAATACAGCTTACAGCTATTATTATACACATGATGACCCAGCTGGCAGGTAACTACTAAGTAATGGATTATGTTACAAAAGTAACTTAGTTACTTAGATAGTAGTGTGGGGTTTACATAATGGTGTTGAAGGGAGAGGGGTTGCCCTTCCGTTCCTCCAGCAGGCCAAGCAGCTGCTTCCAGCTGCACTCCAGCCCAGCAGAAAGCTGTCACAGGACATCTGTGTTGGGACTCTTCAACCCGCCATCACTGGCCCACTTTTCTGCTTCACTGGGGGCTTGTCACAAGTAGTCTGAGCGCTCACCATTACGCACTGACAGCTGCTGAGGCTAATGACAGGAGAAGGCCCACTGATGCCAGACAAACTGGTGTTACAGCCGGAATCACGCTCTCTGTCCAGCACAACTACACACACACACACACACATTTGCCCAATGTCGTTGGGCAGAGATTACACAAATCTGATCTGTTAGAAAACCTTTTACTTTTCTTTGATTAATGAGCTGGAATTTACAGGTACACATTATGTTTTTTGTTGTAATGTAATTTGTTGTAAAAGAATGTTGTAATTTCAGTTAAAGATGATGTAATACAATATACAGCTGTGGAAAATAATTAAAAGACCACTGCAAAATCAGTGTCTCTGATTTTACTATTGATTGGTACGCATTTGGCAAAAATAAACTACTGACAACGTTTCTCTCTCTTCTTTGCATGGTCAAAATAATAAAATGACTAAGCGTTGCCAGACCTCGAATAATGCAAAGAAAATAAGTTCATTTAGAGTTTTAAACAAAACAATACTAATGAGGTAACTTAGGAAGAGTTCCAAAATCAATATTTGATGGGATAATAATTGTCTTGACATGCTCTCAGTCTTTCACGTTGAGGTTGAGTGATTTCATGCTACTCCTGGTGCATACATTAAAGCAGCTCGGATTTGTTTGATGACTTGTGAACATCCAACTCACTCTTGATCACATTACAGAGGTTTTCAAGGGAGTTGATTTAAGCAAAATGTGCAGTGGTATCTTAACTTTTTCCAGAGTGATACACTGGCGTGTATGAATGCATTGGTACCCTTGAATTTCATTTAAATTATGCACCATTCGCCTTGAAAAGTGTTGAAATTAAAATATCTTTCGAAATCCATACAGTGCCTTGCATAAGTATTCAGCCTCTTGGAAGTTTCCATGTTTCCATTTTGTAGTGTGACAAGCTGGAATGAAATATACGATTGTATTTTGGGATTTTTACCATTTGTTTCACACAACATACCAAACACTTAGGCGGTGCAAAATATTTTTTATTTTGCCCCAGATTTAAATTAAAACAAAATGTTTGGTTACATAAGTATTCACCACCCTGAGTCAATACTTGGTAGAACTGCATTTGGCTGTAATAACATCGGTGAGTATGTCATTACCAGCTTTGCACATCTGGATCCTACAATTCTAGACCATTTTTCCTCACCAAATGTTTCAAGCTCTGTCTGATTGGATGGGGACTGTTGGTGAACAACAATTTTCAAGTCCTTCCAGAGATTCTCAATAGAATTGAGGTCTGGGATTTGACTGGGCCATTCTAAGACATTCCGCTTCTTGGTTTTAAAACAATTCAATCCAGTGTAGCTTTGGCTATGTGTTTATGGTCATTAACCAACTGAAAGGTGAAGCTCCGCCCCAATCGTAGGTGTATTGTAGCCTCGCTAAGGCCAATTGGTTTAATTTAAGACCAGACCAGATAAACTTTTTCCAAGTTTCCTGTGTCTCCCATATGCCTTTTGGCAAACTCCAAATTAACTTTAATGTTTGTTTTGCTTTCTCTTTTCCACGTCTTTAAAGCCCAGCTTTCTGGAGTTACATTTTTCCAACAGAGGGTTACTCTCATCTCAGCTGCAGATCTCTACCGCTTCTTCAGTGTTACCAGTGGCCTCTTGGTTGCTTCTCTGAGTAATGCCCTCCTTATCCGTTCACTGAGTTTTCGTGGACGGCCTTCTCTATGCAGAGTTGCGGTCGTGCCATATTAAATTTTTTGTTTCATCTTTATTTTTTTCCAAAGTTTTTTTTCCCCTCCTAATTTCCACTAACCCTGCCTTGTTGGCAGCTCTGCAACTCCTTGGACAGATCTGTGGGATGGTGAGGGGCGTGCACATGGTTCTTTCAACCACATGTGGCCCATCCGCTGATTCTTTTCACGCTGTTCATGCAACATGGAAGCCTTTAGTCAGATCATGCACAATGATTATGTTCACCGACTATACTTCCACAATTTAATTTATAGGTGCCAAATCTAGAAACAAGGATTTGCTGGAAATTATGCGGCAGGATAGATAATCTGATTTATCTATCCCAAAAACTGTTCAGCGCTATATACGAATTTGCGCTGCCTCATGCAGGAGGTCCGAGGAAAGTCAGAGAACCCATAGTCAGGGTCAAACCCATGAAGGGAGGATAAAGGAGAAAAAAGTTTTTGGACTACAACACTAGGTGGAGGAAGCTAATCTGACATAAAATCAGCTGCAAGTGCTGTGAGAGAGAAGAGATGCAGCCTGAGGGCTTGTTTATGCGGCTAAGATCAAAATAGACTACATCCGGTAATAGTTTTTTTCCGGTAAGCTGCATTTATGTCTGAAAAATCTGATTAGAGTTCCTGTTTTGGCATGTTAATCTGTTAGTAGAACTCCTGTTTATATTGAAAACCCAAATTCAAAGAAAACAGTAAATTCTGATATTGCTTTATTATTTTGATCCGACGAAGTCGCTCAACATATTGAAATCGTAAATTTTATTATTAATATTATTTCACCCAAACTTGAAACTCGTTCAGTAACGCCGTTTTGCAAGCTTTTTTCTTTCAATTGGACCTTACGTTTGATGTGATTATTTTCTCCATTCAATTGAATGCAAAACGGGTGTAACATCGCTGCTGGCTTCCAGGTGAACTTCATCAACACGACTGAACAAAGTGGAGGCTCAAAGACGAAGTCAGACATAACCGCTACCTAATTGTATAGCTAGCTAACATCACAGCACTGAGCTTGACGAAACAACCTAGTACCTCAGGATTCCCATCCGATGTCCCACTCTACTGCTGTCCTTTAGCCTGATAGCTGTATCAATGCCATTTGATCAACTGTCCACTTCTGCCTTCACACCTGGATTTTGGGATCCTCTGCCATTCTTCCTTGCAGATCCTCTCCAGTTCCATCAGGTTGGATGGTGAATGTTGTTGGACAGCCAATTTCAGGTCTTTCCAAAGATGCTCAATTGGGTTTAGGTCAGGGCTCTGGCTGGGCCAGTCAAAAATGGTCACAGAGTTGTTCCAAAACCACTCCTTCATTTTTTTAGCTGTATGCTTAGGGTCATTGTCTTGTTGGAAGGTGAACCTTTGGCCCAGTCTGAGGTCCAGGGCACTCTGGATGAGGTTTTCTTCTAGGATATCTCTGTACTCTGGCCATATTCATCTTTCCTTCAATTGCAACCAGTCGTCCTGTCCCTGAAGCTGAAAAACAGCCCCATAACTTGATGCTGCCACCACCATGTTTCACTGTTGGGATTGTATTGGGCAGGTGATGAGCAGTGCCTGGTTTTCTCCACACATAACGCTTAGAATTAACAGCAAAAATTT
>JACXGM010009589.1:25000-27361 GCA_016801145.1 Umbra pygmaea | reverse complement strand
AAACTCCTAATTTAGCTTAAAAACTTTTACGTAGGAGTCTTAGCTTAAGATTGATTCCAGACCCATCTAAGAGCAACTCTGAGCAAGGAAAAGACAAAAACTCTTATCTTAGTGAGGAGGCGGGGCTGACCCCGTTGCTATGTATGACACAATCTTTTGAAGACTGTGATTGGTTGGTTGTCCAAGAAGGAAAAAACTGCGATTTTAAGTATTCCGTGAAACTGTCACGGATTCAGAAGTTAAGGATCCGTGGCTGTTTCACAGAATTTTCGGCCATTGCATGAAGCTGCCACAGAGTTTGAAGTTAAGTGTCCGTGGTAGTATCACGTATTTCGGAGATCACGTTGAATAATTCGGATGTGGGTTCCATCAATTACTCCAACAACAAGGCTGCTATATTCATAAATGCAGTTTTTTATGCCTGCAAGGTGGGAATGTCCAGTGGAAAGGAAATTAACTGCGACACAATAAGAGGTTCTGAAAGTCCTGTAATTGTTTGTGTGATCACTCTGCTTACAGAAGGTTGTGACAGACCCAAGTCATCACTGCTACATTGTTGCATTTTCCCAGTTGCCAAATATCTTAATGTTGTGATTACTTTCATTTCTGGCACTTTGACATTTCTGCGCTGTGTCGGAGATGTTAGCGTGTCTCTAATAAGATCGGTCACAAACATGATCCCTGCACGATCTAATCTATAGCGTACGTTTGCACGATCTATTCTATATCGTATTGACTCACTGTCATCCGTTGTCTGCAACACATTTCTTCTCCCTCTTCGTAATTCTGCCATTTTCTCCTCTACTGAAGGAACTCTTAAGCCTCTTAAAAGTCCTCGTCTGTACTCCTATCAATTTTGGCCTTAGGACCTCTTTTAAGAGTTAATATGCTTTCTGAATTACATTTTTCTTTACTAGGATTTTTTTTTATTTTAAGAGTAAACGCCCACATTTCTAAGAATTTTCTTAGAATTTTCTCACTAGGAGCTACTCTTTGCATTAAGATTCTTTATGAATACGGGCCCTGATATTTTCATTATTCTAGGATGGGGCCAGCAGCAACAAAAAGAATCGCTGTGACCCAAGATGGACAGAAAAACACAATTTACATGTATCAAGTGTAAGAAGTATATATCGTTAGCCTCATAGCATATTTGCCTATGTAATTTTTTTGCCAAATTGTGTTATCTGCCTATTTTTACTGTCCTTCCACTGCTGCATCATCCTGCATTTCTGCCTATGTCCTTAGCCAATCACAACACTTATTAGAGTCCAAAAACACTATCTGCCTTAGTCATCTCTTTGACTTAGGCAGTTTTGATACCAACAAAATGTCAGAAAACATTGGAAGACAGATGTCCATTGATGTATTAGCTCTTCTGTTTGATTCGTTTTCATCTGGTAAGAGTTCATAGTTCTTAAAATTCTAGACACTAAATGTAATTTCAGTCAAAGGGATTATAAACTGTGTATTTAAACTTGAATTTTTTTTGCTACAAGATAAGTAGCTCGCCAACACTAGCAAAATATTACCTAATTTCTGGTCAGAACAAATCTTTACACTTAAGAAACATCACCATAAAAAGACATTTAGGTAATTTTAGGCAAGTGAAGTCATTTTTCAAGCATTTACTTTTTATTCTGCTTTATTGTCAGGAAATGTAGTGGAGTTAGAGGATTTAGATGAGAGTAGACCTGAGAAAGAAGGTAATGACGTAGACATGGGGCAACAGATAGAAGAGGAAACAGCCAGTATAGCCTCCAGAGCTGAATCAAATCCTGATTTATCATCAAATAGTGAAATCGATGACACTGTCTTGGATGAGGACTATAGACCTGACAAAGATGACAGCCCAGATAATGGTAGTGATACAGACACAGCTCAACACAGTGAAGGAGATGCAGGAGCTGTACTTGAAACTTCTGCTGTTCAACGTCATAGGCGCCCAAGGCCAGATACGTGGAAGCGAGAGGTGATAAAGGAGAAGCGTCTTAAGGGGGAGAGTTAAAAGAATATAATGGGACAGGAGAGACCACCAAAGACCATGGGTCCACCCTGCATAGTCTGAGAAACGAAGTTGTGAACTACTGACTGAAGAGGGGATAACAGATATCTTCAACAATTTCTGGTCCATGCCCTCCTGGGAGACACGCAAGCTGTATATCCAGACTCTAGTTGAAAACGTGCCCATAAAACAGAAGAAAGTTGGTGTTGCATCAAGGAGAACAACATCCCTATTATACCACCTGCAACTGGCAGATAGATGTAAACTACCTGTGTGTAAGAATCTTTTGTGTTCAACACTTGACATCGCCCCCAGAACCACTGTTATGTTATGTTTGCATTATGTAACAGAAAAAA
>JACXGM010009589.1:0-22500 GCA_016801145.1 Umbra pygmaea | reverse complement strand
TTATTGTTTTTGTGTTTCCATTACATTACCATACATTAAATATTCCAACTCTGCATCTGCTTCCAGTCGTCTACACTTCCATATGTTTTTCTCAAGAAGTCATATTCATACAAACAAAGTACTATATCATTTAAGGCAGGTTTTGACTTAACAGTAAACAGCTACAATTTGAAGCATGTCTTGGATTAGTACCTGGAAGAAATGTACTGTTTGATGTCAGCACGAGCCTTGGCCAGATTGGCCTGGAGGTTGCCTTTCTGAGGTATACCGCCGTAGAACTGCTGCCTGGAAGACAGGTCTACATGGGGGTAGAGGCCAAGGCGATCAGTGTAGAACAAAGACAGGAACTGACCCGGGACCTTGCAAACATACAGGAAGGAAATATTGTTGTTATTATAACATCGACTTTGATATTGTTGTATTGTGCTCCTTGTTAGGAGTACATCCGGTTATGAGGTGAAACACTGACAGATACTCAACAATGGTGTATGGACAAATACCGCTACACACTTTAACACACATTATCTTTGAGAAAAGAAAGTGAAAACAATATTTATCCCCAATATATCTCACATGGTAAATAACCCACCTATAAATCTCTATATATGTGATAATAAGCCCTATTTTGTTGTTGTGTACACAAACTCACATTCAATATTTCCCATGGTCTTTGTATTTTCTACTGTACCTTAGCAGGTGTAGACACGCCTCTGTAGGGGGAGGTAACCAGGGAGATATTTTTCCTATTACAGACCAGGTCAGGGATGTTCCAGGTCACTGTGAAGGGCTCACGTTCAAACATAGGAGGAGCAGTGTGGGGAAGAGTGGTTTTGGGTGAATGAGGGGATTCAGTTTTGGGTAAGAGACTTGTGGATAGGTGAAGAGGACTGGTTGTTGTTCTGCAGACAGGAGTTGTGTTGGTGTTGGAAAAAGGAGCAGGGGAGGACTGATGAAGAGGAGCGCTGGTGCTTCGTGGAGGCCTGATCGTTTTTAAATGACTAGCGCGGGAGGATTTGGAGGGATGAATCCGGGAGGCTGCATTGGGGAGAGGAGACCGGTGGCTTCTGGGGAGTTGGGTGTGTCAGGGTTCAGGAGAAGGGTCGCGATAGGTTTTGGTGGTGAAGGGAAGAGGAGGGAAAAGTGACGTCAAGACAACAGATGCAGGAGAGGACTGAGAGAAGAGAGGGACAGTTTTGGGTAGACAAAGCCCAGGAGCGTTGGAGAGCTGCAGCCGGTGGGTCAGGCGGCAGGTTTTGCTCAGAGAATGGGCAGTTTGAGGGTGAGGAAGAGAGTCTGCCGTTTTGGCAGGGCTAGGGTCGGTTTTGGCGAGAAGCCAGAGATTAATTTTGTTTAGAGAGGTGGTGTTGTGGGAGAGTCGAAAGTGGTAGACTTTGGGGGGAGAAGAGACAGAGTTTATGGAGTGATGGTAAACATTTTTGGAGGTGGGGTGAATCATAGGGATGGGCAAGGAGAAAGGAGGTGTTGAGGTAGAGAAGGTGGTTTGGATGGAAGTCTGAGTAAAAGAGAATATGGATGAATTGTGATGGAGTGGCAGAGTGGATGTACGGGTTTGAACAGAAGTGGAGCTTACTGGAAGAGACAAGCAGGAGTTTGTCGGAGATAAGGGGGTAGTGGAGATGATGACACCCAGGAGAGTGAGGGTGATGGTGGATGGCAACAGCTGTACATAGCCCCTGCTCCTCTGGTTGTAGCAATCCATTTTTCCCCCTAAGATTAAAGCACATTTCCAAAGTAAATCAATTTCATAATATTGTATTTACAAACATGACATAGATGATTTACTGTACAGGATGTCACATACAATGTTGTCCCTGCCAATTAGGGTTTGAAATGAGGGGGATCTGGAGGGGTCACTAGGGACCCCCAAACTTAGTGCCCGCCCCCTAGCGAGTTGCTTACAGTGATGTTGAATGTAGCCTTAGCCTGTGGCCTAGTTAGCTAATATTCACCGTGAATAGTGTGAAAGAATTGACACAGACAGATGTCAATCAACTCTAAGTCTTATAGCTGAGTTTATTTAATGTGCTAATCATACCGCACAGGCCTTTTCTATCTTGCTATCGATAGTGAAAGACCCTGAAACAAAAGACCAGGCCTCTTAAGTTGTACCTATTGACAAAATGAATTCCCAAAATAATAAAAAATACTCCTTTCCATTAGACGACTACATCACAAAAATAAAAATCAAAGAAAAAAATTATCTTGGAAGGAAAGCAATACGAAGTAGAAAACCAGAAATTCAGCACGTGTACCGGAGAATTCGAAATATTGTGAGGATAAGAACGCGAAATTTAAAGCAAAAATATGAAGAGGAATTAGCTAAGCAATCTAAATATAAACCAAAGGTTATTTGGAACTACATAAATAAGAGGACAAAGGTAAAACAAGCAGTAGGTGATCTATACTCCAACCAGAATAATACTGACTATAAAAACAGACAAAGACATGGAAAACGCAGAAATATTGTCAGAATACTTTTGCAGTGTATTTGTTGAAGAGCCTGATGGGCAGACACCTTGCTTGCAAAGGCTGAAAGTTCAGCAAACAGAAAAATGTAAAATAACCCCATGGACCTGATTTCATACATCCTAGGATTTTGAAGGAAATGGCTATTGAGATTGCTAAAGTCAGTTTTAACAAATGACTGGAAAGAAGCTCAAATTAGTGCAATTTTTAAAAAGGAAATAAAGCTTTAGCAGGAAATTATCGACCAGTTACTTTGACGTCAGTTGTTAGCAAGATAATGGAAAAATTGATAAGAACATACAGTATATAGTCAACCATATGAAAAGTCATATAATATGAATACGGCTTCATTGCTGGGCGGTCAACTGTTCTTCAGTTACACAGTTTTTGATAAATGGTCACAGGCTTCGGATAGAGGACAGACAGTGTATATATTGATTTTCAAAAAGCCTTTGATACTGTTCCTCACAAAAGACTGCTATCAAAGTTAGAAACCAATCGTTTAGACAACAGAGTAATTTACTGGATACAGGATTTCTTGCATATTAGAAAACAGCAGGTGGTGGTGAATGGTGCCATCTCAGAATGGAAGCCGGTGACATGTGTTCCCACAGGGATCAGTTTTGGTCCCTGTTCTTTTTGTAATATATTTAAATGATATGCCAGATATGATCCAGTCTGATGTATACCTTTTTGCAGATGACACAAAAAAATTTGGAATAATAACAAGCGACACAGACTGAGCCCATCCTCAAGAAGATCTATTTAGTATGGGCAAATGGTGTGGTCAGTGGCTATTGAAGTTGAATCCCGAAAAGTGTAAACATCTACATATTGGTAGAAAAAGCGATATTATAACCAATTACGTGGTTGGGGATTTAGTGGTTAATCCAGTACAAGAGGAGAATGACGTAGGTGTTGTGGTGGACAGTTCACTTGATTTCCACTCACATATTTCAGAAAAAGTTAAAAAACCAACATGTATGATCGCAATAATAAAATAACTTTAGGCAAGTATATATTTTTACCACTGTACAAATCTATGGTAAGATCCCATCTTGAATATGTTAGCTCAGTCTGGTGTCCATATAAATTAAAATATGTAGAAAAAATTGAAAGGGTCCAAAGAAGAGCTACAAAATTAATTCCAGGAATGAAAAATATGTCTTATGAAGATAGATTGAGAAAATTAAGTTTACCAACTCTCAAATTTAGGAGATACAGAGGTGATATGATTCAGGTGTATAATCTTGTAGAGGGAATATATGATGTAACAGTTGAGCCTATCTTTCAGTTTTGGAATAATAGGTATGAGACATGAGGAAATTCTTTAAAACGTTGCCCTAGAACATGTCTGTCTGAAAAGAGAAAGATTTTTTTTATAATCCGTGTGGTAAAATCATGGAACAAGCTTCCAAAAGAAGTTGTGCATTCCCCTTCAATAAATTATTTTAAGAATAGGTTGGATGCGTTTTGCCTGTCAAAAGGTGTAATGTATAATTATAAAGCTTGTCAGTAATTTATGTAACTTATTTATGAATTGTAAAAAAAAAATCAAAACATGAAATTCATGTGTTTTGCAAAATTAACATGTTCAAATGTGATTACATATATTTGTTTTGTGTTGTTCGAGTCTGGAATAGAGGATTTTAATCCTGAACCAGAAATATTTTCAATAAATTTAAGCATTCTATGGCAGGAACATTAAAGGTCCTGTCCTGTCAGCCTTTGTAAAAATATAGCTTCCTTGGAGCCCCCTAAGGCAGACATATGCCCCCCTTCACAGAGTACAGTCACCCATTAACATATGGTTGACACAAAATAATTGATGAGACAAAGACCCAATACGATCAGTTGATAACTCCTCTGAAGTCAATCGACAGCCATATCACATACCTAGCTCCAATTCATAAAGACTGAGAAATATTCTGTCCAACATTTTTTATTTTACATCCAGTACATCCAAGTATATACACAAACAATACACACTACATTGTGCCAGCCAGCACCTTACCAAGGCTACTCCTCAGTCCAGTGACTTTGTTTTGAGCTACTTAGCCATTCACATAACAATTTGTCAGTAAATCATCCGAAGTCAATCGACAGCTATAATTCGGCTACTTCTAATTCAATCAGACAGAATATCAGTTTAATTCTACGTCACATTCATCCAAGTAAATACACAAACATTTACTGGCTGGTAAATCCAAATTCAGATGATCTAACAAACATAGTAGTCATCTTCTTGCATGGATATGGTTGAAGGCAAAACTTTAGTCATTTCCCACTCTTTACAAGAAACACTTTCTGTCTCTGTTGCCATTGCTGGGCAGTTTCCACAAACACCACCAGTGTGTGTTCACCCTGGGCTCAATACAATAGCTTCACCAGCAGCTGCCTAATTCACCCAGCTCTGGCCTCGTTGTATTCCGCTGTATATTGTCTGCTTTATTCCGACAAAAATATTTAGCTATGGTTGTATATTATTATTCAATAACACTTGATCAAAGTTAAAATCATCAAGCTCTTTGGGTATTTTGTCACTTGCATTAGCCACTCCTTCCTCATGCCTTCCGCCACCCTCTCCCCTCCCTTCTTTTCCCTTCACTACACTGCCCCTACACTCCCCCCTCGCCTTCACCCCAGTCATCACAATCAGACAGATGAGACAACAGCTTACCAGAACCAGGATCAACAAGGCCAGGGGACCTGATAATATCCACCCGAGGGTTCTGAAAGTGTGTGCAGAGCAGCTGGCTGGTGTGTTCTGGCATCTTTTTGACCTCATTGAGGATAAAGAAGGTGCCGAAGATCTGGAAGACATCCTACATTGTCCCTGTCTCAAAAAAGGGACATTCCAGCAACATCTCCAACTTCAGGCCTGTGGCACTAACGTCACATGAAATAAAGACTTTGAGAGAGTTCTGCAGCACCTAAAGTCCCTGGTACATGACTGCCTAGACCGTCTGCAGTTTCCCTACCAGGTTGACAGTGTAGACGGCGCCATCATCTACCTGCTTCACGGAGCTTACACCCAACTGGAGAAGCCACAAAGCATGGTGAGGATCATGTTTTTCAACTTCTCCAGTGCTTTTGACACCGTACAGCTAATGAAGGTGAATCAGGACCTGGTGGCCTGGATCATAGACTACCTCACTGACAGGCCGCAGTATGTCAGGCTGCAGGGCACACCCCAAGGAAATGTACTGTCACCGTTTCCTTTCACACTACTGACTTTTGCTTAAATTCTGTAACGAGCCATCTCCAGAAGTTCTCAGACGACTCCTCCATCGTCGGCTGTATTACAGATGACAGTGAGGAGGAGTATAGAGAACTGATTGAGAGCTTCATTGTATGGCGTGACAGCAACCACCTCCAGGTTAACGCAGAAAAAAAGGAGCTGGTAGTGGACTTCAGATGTAGCAAGAGGCCCCACACCCCTGTTGTAATAAGGGGTAAGGCAGTAGAGATGGGGACACCTACAAGTTCCTGGTGGTGCAACTCAACAAGAACCTGGACCGGACAGACAACACAGAGGCCGTCTACAGGAAAGGACAGAGTAGGCTGTTCTTCCTGAGGAGGTTCAGGTCCTTCAATGTGTGCACCAGGCTGCTACGGATGTTCTACCAGTCTGTAGAGGCCAGTGTCATCGTCTTTGCTGTGGTGTGCTGGGGGGGTGGCATTGGAACTAGTGGTGCTAACAAACTGGGAAAGCTGGTTAGTTTCCAGCTCAGTAGTGGGGATGGAACTGGACAGTGTGGAGGAAGTGACTGAGAGGAGGATGAGAGGGAAGCTGATAGAGCGGATAAGAGGTGTTGTCCATGATGGCTATGCTGAGCTGAGGCAACTCAGGAGCTCCTTCAGTCACAGACTCATCCAGCTCTGAGCCTCAAAGCAGTTTGGAGGCTCATTTGTGCCGTCAGCCATCAGAATCCACATCACCACAGCACCAAACGGAGGGACTCTCCAGATTAGATTTCAGACATTATTTGTCTGGTTGTAAATGGTTGTAAATAATAATTATTTTCTGTAAAGTGTTCATTAGTGTGTTAATACTTCTACGCAAATTGTAAATTGTGTATTGATTGCATATAGTGTGCTTTCAGTGTATATATATATATTTATACATCTGCGCTGAATGTTCTATTCAATATAGCATATGTTCTTTTTATATCCTGTGCTGCTATGTCAACTGAAATTTCCCCTACGGGGGATTAATAAAGTCATATTTTATTTTGTCGTCGATTGAGTGGCAGAACAAATAAAGATCAGAAGGTCAACTGAACGTCTCCCCTGAATCTAACTGTAGTTTTCAATAAGTTTTCAAAGTTGGATACATACGGTGGCCGACTTTGGAATTACAAAACGCATTGAAAAAGGTGTTTTTAGTGAATATCATGTCAGAAACATGACCGGCATAAAGATTTCAGGGGTCTGGAGTGTTCCTTTAAAGTGTCACATAAATGGTCATCAACAATGCAGACTGTATCTAGGTCATCACTGTAACAAAGTGGCTGCCACTGCACTGTATAATATAATTGACTATTCAACAGAAATGCAGTTTTGTAGAGAGATTCAATACATTTTAACCGATATCCTCCCACAAAATCTCTTTTTTTATACCGGCCTCAGAGTCTTTCCAAGGCTCTGTGCTTAATCTGTGTCAGATTTCTGACTATTGCAGCTAAGTGCCAGCCTCAAATATGCCCACAATGTTACAGCTGCCTCTTTAAAGAGGTACTGCCATGGAAATACCACTTAGACTACTATTCCCCATCCTGCCAAGCATTACCCACAGGCAGACATCACGACAAGGCAGAAGATTGACAGTACCTGGACATCCCTTCACATCAAGACTTCAACACAGCTCCTGGATCTGACCACACTCTGGATCCAAAAGAGACACCTTGGCTTTTCTGAGGAATGGTTTTCAGGGTTGCATTAGAACTAACTGGGAATTTACAGCAAAAACAACCCTTTGGTTTCCCACAGAGACGAGACTAGATGTATTTCCAATGCAGGACAACCTGAGAGGGAAAAAAGCAGAGCAGAGAGAGCTGTAGACTCAGGTACGCTCGCCTGTCGGTCACTCAACAATGACGTGTTATGGTCATGGCCATTTGTCTTGGAGAAGACGAGAATAAAACACCTGGGTGTGAGGTTGTAGATCAAGTTTTGGGACTGGGTTGTCTAGTGTAAATGCAGCAAATGAGGCTTGTGTTGTGCTAGGTTAGTCCTGCATACAAGGCCTAGGTTATGCAGGTGTAAAAGATTTGGGTCAGGTTATATTAGGCCAATGTGTGGGAGTTGGACAAGGGACTGCATTTGTGATTGATAGAATGTCCAGACATTGATTGATACTTGTTTATAAGGCTGTATTACATAAACTGTCTAGGTAAATGTCTAGCTATGGTACATACAGTATCATACCTGTTCACAGGACCTGTTGGTCTTCACTCTGAATTAGGTCAAACTTATTTTACTTTGAATTCCAATCACCACACTCATGGAGTGATTTACAGAGCAAACTTATGACAGTTTTTGGTGCTTGTACAACAATATAAATGTATTTTTTATTTTTGTTTGCATTTGTTGCCTTTTTACCATTAAATATGAATGTTTTTCTTAATGTGTTTTATTTTTTAATTAATACATGTTTTTTTCTGTTTTGCGTTCTTGGCTGCTGTTTGTATATTGTTGTATCAGAGGACACAACTGTAGAGACCCTGGTGTCAGCTTGTTCTCACTGTATAAATACATGTTAATAATAATAAAAAGGACATCGGGAAGGAGATGAGCTTGGCTTGTATATGGAACTAGAAATAATTATCAGAAACAGGGCTGGAAATTTAGGTAGGGACAAGCACAGATGCTAGTATAAACATATTGTCAGGTTTTTAATTAGGACACTATTTCAGTAATTGTATTTCTTTTTTAGGATTAATTTGCATTTACACTGTTCAAAGCTGTCTTAACATAGAGTTGTTGTAGGGTAAAGTCAACAAAATAGCCAATCAGGAAATAGACATCCAGTAGGCTACACAGCTCAATGGGAGCATTGGATATCTGTGAAAATATCTACTCTAGCTAGGCTAGTCATCTATGCAAACCATCTGGCACCTCAGTGAAAGAAATATTACATAATTGTTTTTGCTGTAAAATTGGCACAGAGATTCACTGCACTGAGGAGCCTCAGTGTTTATGGAACAAACATGTTTTTACAAAACAGAATGCTTCAGAAATGCAGGAATATTCTTCTGCCAGAAATGGAAAGAGTGAGGCAGACTAGGAGGGGAGCTGTAATCAAGTCTCTCCTCAGCTGACAATACACTATGTGTGTTCATTGGACGGTTGGTTCTTAATATATAGTGAAATTTTGGCATCATGAAAAAAATCTTAATTGTATATTGTAATGATTTAAGGTTACCATTGTGCCACCAGTAGGATTATTACCACCGATGATGAAAACACAAATTATTATGTCTTGTAAATTTTGAATTTCTGAAATGAATGCCACAAATGCAAATAATCTTGATGGTGCTATCCTGAATGTACTAATTCAAGCTGTAACAATGGATAACCTACTTGTAGGGAATCATTGTTCTATGTAAGTAGCTTTGTCATATTTTTTATATCTGGAAATACAGTTTTTACAGCTTTTCTATGCTGGTCAATGACAAAAAAGTAGTTCCGTTCTCCCAGCGCAAATAGCACTTTTAAATATAAAAAGTTAGTTCACTTGATTTTGGTGTATTACATTTAAGTGACACTTTGGAGTTAGTCACACTAGGTTGTGATTAGTTAATAATGATAAATATAATAATTGTACAAACCCCTTGTCCAATAAAAGATTCACTGAAGTGAATGCTGTAGTCTAGATCATTTCCTGTTTTATGTAAAAAGAATTAAGTCCTGCCTTTTCAAGGACATATGTTTTTTCTCAATTTATAGCACTAACAGAAAATGCTATGTTATTTCCTCCAATTTGTCATTCATCTTGTCCTTTGTATGGTGCCTGCGGCCAAGGGATGTCAGTGACAACAACAGTTCAAGGTTGACCAACAGGTGAAGTACAGGGTGAACATATTAGCTGGAGAGTTCACATAGAGCTGACGAACCATACTAAACCACAAGTCATGAGCCAAATGGTCACAGGGCTTGAATATATAACACATCTTTAAATGAGTTAGTATGTTACATTATGCAAATATAGCAAACACCAATGCAGTCCTTAAAGGATTACAGCTGTCTTGATCTATACAACTCAGATAAGGACATTTTTAAATTGAACAAAATTCACCATCCAAACGTTACAACCAAAATAAAAAACTTTCCCCTCAGAAATCTGTCCTAAATGTTCATGCTTTTTCACCCTGGTGAGAATTATTGAGTGTGTAGGTTTTGATGTGACCCTCCGGTGGCCTCTTCCAGCAGAGTGCATTACTGCAGTCCACATGAGTCAAGACAGATCCCATGACATATCACAATATATTTTGGAGCTTGTGAAATTTTAAACACAATGATAAATGCTTTTTGGGTGTCTGAACTGTGTCTAAATTTGATACATGACAAATCTAAAAGATGAAATATCTCCTACAATAAATAGGAACGTGGACTGACTTCCAAGTGAATTATTATAAATTCAACCACAAGGTGGTGCTCTTTGCCCCACCAATGCAAACAATCGCCACACCAATCCAAAGAAATCACATTTTATTTCTCATACACAGATTATATTTGAAGATAAAGCTTGTGTTATCGTATCCTCCATGCTTCTATACAATAATAACAATAACTAATATCAATAAAAGGTCAAAGACATTTTCTTTGGTTCCTGTTTTTTTCCTTTAGTTGAATTCCCTTCAGACCTTATTCACATCAGCCTACCTACCAGGTCCCACAGCTCACAGAATTGATTTCTAACTTTAACTGTATGTTCCTGGTTAAATAATGGTTAAATAAAACATCTACTTACATTTTAATGAGTGAATTGTGGGAGATGTTACAAGGTCCATCTGCCTTGTATGTACTGCCCTCTTGTGGTACATCTACAAATTATCTCCCTCAGTATCTCAATTCACCTCTCCAGTCACTCATACGAACACCCCCCCAAAAAAAATAAACCATCACAAGGCCTTTTGATAGGGCTTACAATTCGGCATATAGTTAGAAATCACTTTTGGATGTCGTATTAACATTTAGATTGAGGGTTAGTCATTAGGGCTGGTTCAAGTTTACAGTAGCCATAAAAGCCTGGTTATTGAGGTTAAGGTTAGGTTTATGGAAAGGTAAAGTAAGGGTTAGTGGATAGGAAATAAGGAAAGTGGATTCTAAATTAGGTCTCAGGTCTGCAAAATGTTAGTATAACTAACGTGTGACTGAATTGTATGTGTGGCATCTCTGGTGCATGTACCAGCTCATGTCATGGTGTTCACTTCTGGGTCACAGAGCCGGCCTCTGTCTGGTATCAACTTATTATAAACAGTAAGTAGTAGAACACACAAGTTGCAATTTCAAAGTTTGCATCAGGATTTTTTTGTCAAATTTTAGGTTTTCTATTAATGATGTAAGCAAACTTTTTTGTTGGCTGTAAATCTAGCAAGTTATCAAAACTTGTATTGTACTAATCATGGCTAAATAATGACCAGGTACATGGAGCATATTCCATGGGTCTAACTGTCAGTAAATATAAGTTGACATTGTAATTAATACTGAAATATGACATGTATATGACAGCATAAAGTATTGCAAAATGTGAATAATTTGCTAAAAATATGCTTAAGATTTTGAATATTTCTCTCCACCCAATTACAAGATTGTAGAATATTGGAAACCTGCCTATGATGTTTTCACCGCAAAAACGCAAATACTTTGACTTGAATGAAATCTGTGTTAGGAAGGATACAACTAAATTTTTCACATTGAGTTGTCTTGCTGTCAACTAAATCTGGCCTAGGTCACTGAAAATTATAGGGCTGGCCCTGCTTTGGCAGCCATATTTCTTTATCCTTCTTGTTCCCTTTCTCATTCTCTCACTTTGTCTGCTGGCTGTAAATCATTGGGTTTGAAGCTGTTGCATAACACCTTGAAGAGTAATGGTTGCTCTTCAATCGGTTAGAATAATTGATGGTCTGCCCCTAAGCAATCAGGACTAAATGTAATCGGTAAATGGTCCTGAATGGCATGTAGTTTCACGCATTGTCTTGACTCATAACAAAACGATGGGCTGTCTTACGGTTGTCTGACCAGTTCCATTAACATTTCGTTAGACCTTTTGAGTTGTGCATCTGACAATATGAGTCCCTCAAATCATATTATGTTGTCTCAGCAAAAGTTGAATTACATGGGACATTCCAAGACATACTGATCTAGGATCAGGTGAATAGGCCCTGGCCACACCCCTTATCAGTTACAGTGTGTACAAGACAGATCATAGTTAAAGGTACACTGGGTAGATCTTCACGGACTGAAAACTGAACCACTTTCTCTTTCAATTACCAGCTTCCAAAAGCTGGATAACAAAGCTGCCCAACCCAGCCAGCCAGCAGCATAGAGCCCTGTACTGCCCTGCTGGTTTGCTTCTATAGCTAAGCAGGGTTGGGCCTGGTTAGTCCCTGAATGGGAGACCAGTGCTGCTGGAAGTGGTGTTGGAGGGCCAGTAGGGGGCACTCTTCCCTCTGGTCTAAATATCTTTCCCGATGCCCCAGGGCAGTGATGGGGACTTCTGCCCTGCATAGGGTGCCGTCTTTCAGATGGGATGTTAAACGGGTGTCCTGACTCTCTGTGGTCATTAAAAATCCCATGGCACTTGTCGTAATAGTAGGGGTGTTAACCCCGGTGTCATGGCCAAATTCCCAACCAGGCCTCACTTCAATCATGGCCAACTAATAATCCCCCTCCTTCCTAATTGGCATATATAACTACTCACCTCTCCACCTGATAGCTGATGTGTGGTGAGTGTTCTGGTGCAAAATGGCTGCCGTGCATCACCCAAGTGGGTGCTACGCATTGGTGGTGGATGAGGTGGGCTTTCCCCCTCACTGTGTAAAGCGCTTTGGGTTCCTTGGAAGAAAAGTGCTATATAAGTTGAATGCATTATTATTATTAACCCTGTTCCTGGAGATCTATGGTCCTGTAGATATTCTTGTGAGCAACATATTTTAGTTTAATTTAGGTTATTATTTGAAAGAGGTGTGCTAAATTAGAGTTGAAGAGAAGACTTACATGATGGTAGTTCTCCAGGAACAGGGTGAGTTTAGTTTAACTTTATTTTAACAGGCATGTTGACTGAGAACACTTTCTTATTTGCAGCAATGGCCTGGGGAGAAGGGGGGGGGGAGAGGGGAATGAATGAGCCAATTGAGAGATAGGGATGATTAGGTTGCCATGATGGTATGAGGGCCAGATTGGAAATTTGTCCAGGACAACACCCCTTCTCTTCCAAATAGTGCCATGGGATCTTTAGTGACCACAGAGAGTCAGAACACCCGTTTAATCGGAAAGACAGCAACCTAGGCAGGGCAGATGTTCCCATCACTGCCCTGGGGCATTAGGAGTTATCTTTAGACCAGAGGGAAGAGTGTCCCCTACTGGCCCTCCAACACCACTTCCAGCAGCACTGGTCTCCCATCCAGGGTCTTACCAGGCTCGACCCTGCTTAGCTTTAGATGCAAACCAGCAGTGCAATACAGGGCTCCATGCTGCTGGCTGGATTGGGTAGCCCTGCTGTACAAAATCTGAAAAAGCAGTTTAGATTCCTACATCCATCCCCTGCTATTTGAACAAGAACTTCAATGAGGACATAACTACTAGTGATTCAAGTTTTTTATTTTCTCAGGTGGCAATCTGCCCATTTTTCTTGGAAAAGAAGCCTGTAAATTCTTGGGTCATCTTGCATGAACTGCATGTTTCAGATCTCCCAAAAGTGGCTTAATGATTTTGAGGTCAGGAGACTGTGACGGCCACTCTAGGACCTTCACGTTTTTCTACTGTAGCCACTGAATGGTCAACTTGGCCTTGTGTTTTGGATCATTGTCATGTTGGAAAGTCCATGCGCAGCTTTTATACTGAAGAATGGAAATTGTGCTCCACTATTTTCTGATAACATGCTGCATTCATCTTTCCAACCCTTTGACTAAATTCCCTGTGCCGCTGAAGCTTACACACACCCTCAACATCAGAGAGCCACCTCTTGTTTCATAGTAGGGACGGTGTACTTTTTGTCCTAGGAAAACCATAGTGTTTATGGTTGTGAACCTCAAGTTACATTTTTGTCTTATTACAGCAAATTACATTCTTCCAGGAGTTTTGAGGCTTGTCTAGGTGATGTTTGGCATATTGTAAATGGGCTGTTTTATGGCATTGGCACAGTAACAGCTTTTTTCTGTCAACTTCACTGTGAAGCCCATTTTTGTTTAAGTACCTCTTTAATGTGCATCTTGAAATAGCCATACCACTTTTTTGCAAAGAAGCCTGTATTTCAGCTGAAGTTGCTTATGGGTTTTTCCCGACCAATTTGCCTGGCAGTTGTGGGTCAAATCTTGATTGGTCCACCTGACTGTGACTTGCTATCAACAGAATCCCTAATTTTCCACTTCAGATTGTGAACAGTACTGATTGTTATTTTCAAATCTTTAGATATCTTTTTATAAACTTTTCCTGGTTTAGAAAGATCAATTACCTTTTATCGCATGTCCTTTGGCAGTTCTTTTGCTTTCAGTGGCTCATTATCAAGTCAGTGCAGCCCTGGATGAAAAGTGCAGGAGTACATCAAGAGCTACAAAACTCAGTGACTATACAGAAATACTAATTACAATCTAACAAGTCACAGGTGTGGAAACTTAATAGCCATTTAAATCTTTGCATCAACTTGTGTGTATATTATCAGGCAAATCATTCAAGGGTATGTAAAATGTTCAGGGCCACTTGCGTAATTTCAGTTATCATTATTGACTTAAAAAGGGAACACACAATTATGTGATAATTAAAGGATTCACCTGACCACTTTCCCTAAATAAAATAAAGGTTTTCTGCAAGATCTGTCAGATTTTTATGAAAAAGACAGATATTTCACAAATTCTGCCAGTGGTAGGTACATTTATGAGCACAACTGTGTAGTCTAGATCTAGCACACATGAATCAACTTGTCAACTAATCATCAAGCCCTTACCTGCTTGAATCAGGTGAGTTAGTTCAGGACTACAAATAACTGAACCACTGCCTAACGGTGTATGTCAACATCAGATCAAATTAAAGGTTATTTATCAAATGTGCAGGATACAGCATTTGCAGTTCAATAATATGCTTACTGAAAAGCTATGAACTCCTTCCTTTGGTAGCAAGTTCTTATTAATACAAAAAATTGTAAAAAGATTTTCAGACCCAAACTTATTTGTTTTCTCTTCAAATAGGAGAGACAATTCGATTGCCTAATCCCGCCCAACCACACAAACACACACACACAACAGACAGAAACACATACACAATCATTTTATCATTTCAAAAATATATCAAAACTTAAAGCATTTACTTCTCAAACTGACTCTGAGAAACTGGTGCATGTCTTTATCTCAAGCAGAATAGATAACTGTAATGCTTTATTTGCATGATTATACAAACAATCTGTAGGACGCCTCCACCTCATTCAAAATGCAGCAGCCTGAGTTCTTACACATAAGAACTATAAGTGTTTTTGTGTATGAATTTGTATGGTGCACTAATTATCATTGATATTGTGTTTTATCATTGATATTTTTATATATTTTTATTCATGGTTTGTTTTAATATGTATAATGTTTTTAAATGTAAAGCACTTTGGGTTTTACATTTAATGAAAGGTGCTATATAAATAAAATTGACATTGACATATAATTTTTTGATGATAAATTGCCAGATGATGAGGGTATTGTCCCACAGCCATCAATTCCAAGAGAAACATTCCTATAATGTTGTGAAAAAAAAACACATTCAGCATTAGACAGGGCATATTGGCATAGTGCTGCCTGGGATCTGGTATAGATAAATTGGATTAGCAACCATGCCACGTCACCCTCCAATTCCTTGTGTGCAGATCTGTCATGCCAGCCAGTACGGCTGGCGTTTACAGGACTAATGAACTGAGATATGGACTCTGTGCATATGTTTGGGTATTTAGTATTCTTGTGTTTATTCAGTGCTATATGCATGGTGTTTGAGTTCTTGTGATATGTGTCTGTTCCTTTAGGGCTGTGACAGCTCCTCCAGTTAAGCAGTTCCTAGTTCGCTCTGTATACCTTCCATTTGGTTGTATTCCCCAGTGTCCTATGCCACTGTAAGAGCATAGCGAATGTATAGTATCGTTGTGCACTCGCTGTATGTCATTCACCTGCATTGGATTGAGCTACGGCAACTTTCTGGATTTGAAACACAGAATAAAATACCTTCTATCATTTACCATCTATCTGCCTGTGAGTCTCCATCCCTTTCTCCAACCTACTCCATAAAAGGTCAGGTGCCTGCAAATTAAATCGCAGAAGTATAGATGGTGAGTGTAGTCATCCCACGCGTGATCGGAGTAAATGCATCCATGTTTGATGAGCAATGTGAAAAGAATCGGCCGGCTCAGCAACATGTGGTCAGAAGAATTGGGGGGGAACTAAATGGTCCTCAACCCTGAACAATATCCGCTACAAATATAATAAAGGCCAAAATATTAGAAAACGGCTAAATAAAATAAGACTAAATAAAAGAAATATGTTGTTGAGTGTCTGGTTTCTGCCAATATACAGCAAAAAGGTTGTAAATTAGAGAGAGACAGGCAGAGGGAGACAGATTGGAAGGAAAAAGACAGTTGGTCTAACTGGGTGCCAGGAGTCAGGAGCTTAGACCACTACACCATCTCAAGCACATCTTTTTTTATTACTTTCAGATAGTTTAACATGCACCGGGTCATTTTAACACAGGAACATTTTTGCATTTCCTTATAGTTGAACATAACAGGAGTGTTAAACTGTTATTACATTAGGTTGAACAGTAACAAAATAATTTTGGCAAAAATATCAGGTTGCACAACTTTTATGTATCATTTGTAATTGCAATAAATATCAGAAATAAAAAACGTTTTCCTTTTTTCCCAATGCTCCTCCCTTCCCAATTCCCTCTCTAATCCCGCCTTGTCGGCAGCTAAGCAACTCCTTGTACAGATCTGTACGATTGTGAGGGGCATGCACATGGTTCATCCAACCACATGTCACCCAGCCACCGATTATTTTCGCACTGCTCATCCAACAAGTAAGCCTTTAGTTAGATCATCCACGGAAGGATTCGATTGAATTTACAGGCACCCGATCTGGACACAAGGAGTCGCTGGAGAGCAACGTGGCATGATAAATAATCGGATTAATCTAACGCAAATCCCATGCAGCGATATTCCAATTTAAGCTGCCTCGTGCAGGTCCGAGGAAAGTCAGAGAACCCATAGTCATAGTCACAATAATCATAGTCTCAAACCACTGACTGTCATGAAGTAGATTGTGCAGCAATGCAGCAACTTAGCCTATCTTTTTGTAAAGGAAAACAGTTCTAGTTAAATCAATGAAAATATAGGACAATAAAATAACCCCTCTCCCTTTATCCACACACTTTAAGAGCAACATTTATAACCTCTTCATTAGACAGTTGGCTGCCTAGCTGATGGTTGATAATAATAACTGCCAGTCCACTCAGACAATCTTGTGCCATCAATTTTAGCTTGGAGAAACACTGTTTGCTGAGGTCATTGTTACTGGAGAGTACAGGCTATTCTCAAAGCTATCCAAAGATTTGAGTAAAACACACAGAGCTCATTTTTGTGTATGTATGTACGCTGCTCGATCACTGTCATTTCTGGTTTGGGGAGGTCTGGAAGGCTCTCAATTTCCATCACCATCTCTATCAAATCCAGGTCAGCAGCTTCTCCACAGATGACTGTATCACCAAGCAAAGTACACTGTTCTCTGAGTGTCTGGGGATCCAGTTGATGGAAGTTCATAAGAACTCCAAACTCTCTCTAATTTCCCTCAGTGACTTGAATGGTTCTTCCAAGGATTAAATTCTGAATACACTACAACATTGAAGAGCCAAAAAACGTGGTCACAAGGCAAAAACTGGTCAGGTCCGATATACTTCAAATACAGAACAAACTGACAAGTCAACCTGTATATATAGTATACCGAATAGAGAACAGGGTACAGGTGTCTAGATTCGGGTGATTGGGATCTGTGTTGTGGGATGTGTTCAAGTGAGTTAGGGTGTTGGGAAATGTCAGTCCTGGACGGAAAACTGGGAGTTGGTGGAGCTGGCACGAGAGGATTTCACACAGTGAATCCGTTGGCCCTGTTGTGGATCAGATGTTCTTTGTTTTTTCTATGAGACGGACCACAAAATTCAGCTGCATGATATCAAGACTGCAAAAGCTTGCTAGTAGTGTTGAGTTTTGAAATAATGTCGTACCAGACAACACTGCATATTTGGAATATAAATGATAATATTTTTTCTGCCAGGGACTGGGCCTCAGGTTCAGTCTCAAACCAATGACTATCGAGACACAATTAGTCCTGCAAGGCAGCGGACCCCCATTTATAGGAAATATTTATACAGTCGTATGCAAAACTTTAGGCACCCCTTTCCATGATTTTCATTTATAAATAATTGGGTGTTTGGATCAGCAGTTTCCTTTAGATCTATCAAATAACTGAAGGACATAGTAATATTTTGGTAGTGAAATGAGGTTCATTGGACTAACAGAATATGTGCAATATGCATCAAAATGTAATTAGACAGGTGCATAAATTTGGGCACCCTTGTCATCTTGTTGATTTGAATACCTGTAACTACCTAGCACTGATTAATTGGAACACACAATTGGTTTGGTGAGCTCATTAAGCCTTGATCTTTATAGACAGGGGCATCCAATCATGTGAAAACGTATTTAAGTTGGCCAATTGCAAGTTATTGTTCTCTTTGACTCTCTTCTGAAGAGGGGCAACATGGGGGCCTCAAAACAACTCTCAAACGACCTGAAAACGAAGATTGTTCAACATTATGGTTTAGGGGAAGGCTACAAAAAGCTATTACAGAGATTTAAGCTGTCTGTGTCTACTGTGAGGAAATGGAAGACCACAGGCACAGTGGTTGTTAAGGCCAGAAGTGGCAGGCCAAGTAGAATTTCGGAGAGACAAAGGCGAAGGATGGTGAAAATGGTCAGAAACAGCCCACAGACCACCTCCAAAGACCTACAGCAGATGGTGTCACTGTGCATCAACAAAAATTCTGCACACTTTCCACAAGGAGAAGCTGTACAGGAGAGTGATGCGGAAGAAGCCTTTTCTGCACACACACCACAAACAGAGTCACTTGAGGTATGCAAACACACGTTTGGACAAGCCAGCTTCAATTTGGAAGAAGGTGCGATGGACTGATAAAACAAAGATGGAGTTATTTGGTCATAACAAGGGGCGTTATGCATGGCGGCAAAAGAATACTGCATTTCAAGACAAACACTTGCTACCTACAGTCAAATTTGGTGGAGGTTCCATCATGCTGTGGAGCTGTGTGGCCAGTGCCGGTACTGGGAATACCGTTAAAGTTGAGGGTCACATGGATTCCATTCAATACCAGCAGATATTTCAGAGTAATGTAGAGGAATCAGTCACAAAGTTGAAGTTACACCGGGGCTGCTCAAAATCTACTCTGGCATTTATGCAGAGGAAAAAGTACAATGTTCTGGAATGGCCATCCTAGTCCCCAGACCTACAAATCATTGGAAATCTGTGGGGTGATTTGAAGTGGGCTGTCAAATCTCTTCAACCATCAAACCTAACTGAACTGGAGATGTTTTGCAGGGAGGAATGGTCCAAAATACCTTCATCCAGAATCCATACACTCATTGCTGGCTATAGGAAGCGTCTAGAGGCTGTTATTTCTGCTAAAGGAGGCTCAACTAAATTTCAATGTGATATTTCTGTTGGGGTGCCCAAATTTATGCACCTGTCTATTTTCGTTTTGATGCATATCGCACATCCAATAAACCTCATTTCACAACTGAAATATTACTGTGTCCTTCAGTTATTTGATAAATCAAAATGGAATTGCTGATTCAAACACCCAATTATTTTAAAAACATTAAAAACATGGAAATTGTCAGGGGTGCCTAAACTTTTGCACAAGACTGCATATATATATATATATATTTATATATTTATATATATTATACACACTGCTCAAAAAAATAAAGGGGACACTTAAACAACACAATGTAACTCTAAATCAATCACACTTCTGTGAAATCACACTGTCCACTCAGGAAGCAACACTGATTGACAATACATTTCACATGCTGTTGTTCAAATGGAACAGACAACAGGTGGAAAACATAGGCAATTAGCAAGACAACCCCAATAAAGGAGGGCTTCTGCAGGTGGTGACCACAGACCACTTCTCAGTTCCTATGCTTCCTGGCTGATGTTTTGGTCACTTTTGGATGCTGGCGGTGCTTTCACTCTAGTGGTAGCATGAGACGGAGTCTACAACCCACACAAGTGGCTCAGGTAGTGCAGCTCATCTAGTATGGCACATCAATGCGAGCTGTGGCAAGAAGGTTTGCTGTGTCTGTCAGCGTAGTGTCCAGAGCATGGAGACGCTACCAGGAGACAGGCCAGTACATCAGGAGACATCCTCCACTTTTGTGCAAGGTGAAGCAATAGTAACACTGCCAGAGCCCTGCAAAATGACCTCCAGCAGGCCACAGAAGTGCATGTGTCCACTCAAACGGTCAGGAACAGACTCCATGAGGGTGGTATGAGGCCCCGAAATCCACAGGTGTGGGTTTTGCTTACAGCACAACACCGTGCAGGACGTTTGACATTTGCCAGAGAACACCAAGATTGGCAAATTCGCCACGGGCGCCCTGTGCTCTTCACAGATGAAAGCAGGTTCACAGTGAGCACATGTGACAGACGTGACAGAGTCTGGAGACGCCATGGAGAACGTTCTGCTGCCTGCAACATCCTCCAGGATGACCGGTTTGGTTGTGTGTCAGTAATGGTGTGGGGTGGCATTTCTTTGGGGGGCCGCACAGCCCTCCATGTGCTCGCCAGAGGTAGCTTGACTGCCATTAGGCACCGAGATGAGATCCTCAGACCCCTTATGAGACCATATGCTGGTGCAGTTCGCCCTAGGTTCCTCCTAATGCAAGACAATGCTAAACCTCATGTGGCTGGAGTGTGTCAACAATTCCTGCAAGAGGAAGGCCTTGATGCTATGGACTAGTCTGCCCGTTCCCCAGACCTGAATACGATTTAGCACATCTAGGACATCATGTTTCGCTCCATCTACCAACGCCACGTTGCACCAAAGACTGTACAGGAGTTGGTGGATGCTTTAGTACAGGTCTGGGAAGACATCCCTCAGGAGACCATCCACCACCTCATCAGGAGCATGCCCAGGCTTTGTAGGCAGGTCATACGGACACGTGGAGACCACAAACACTACTGAGCCCTCATTTTGACTTGTTTTAAGGACATTACATCAAAGTTGGATCAGCCTGTAGTGTGGTTTTCCAACTTGATTTTGAGTGGGACTCCATATCCAGACCTCCATGGGTTGATCAATTTGATTTACATTGATATTTTTTGTGTGATTTTGTTGTCAGCACATGTAACTATGTAAAGAAGAAGCAGTGTATATATTTATTTGAGCAGTGTATATATATACAGTGCCTTGCGAAAGTATTCGGCCCCCTTGGACTTTTCAACCTTTTGCCACATTTCAGACTTAAAACATAAAGATATGAAAATGTAATTTTTTGTGAAGAATCAACAACAAGTGGGACACAATCATGAAGTGGAACAAAATTTATTGGATATTTCAAACTTTTTCAACATATAAAAAACTGACAAATTGGGCGTGCAAAATTATTCAGCCCCCTTAAGTTAATAATATGTAGCGCCACCTTTTGCTGCGATTACAGCTGTAAGTCGCTTGGGGTATGTCTCTATCAGTTTTGCACATCGAGAGACTGACATTTTTGCCCATTCCTCCTTGCAAAACAGCTAGAGCTCAGTGAGGTTGGATGGAGAGCGTGTGTGAACAGAAGTTTTCAGTTCTTTCCACAGATTCTCGATTGGATTTAGGTCTGGACTTTGACTTGGCCATTCTAACACCTGGATATGTTTATTTGTGAACAATTCCATTGTAGATTTTGCTATATGTTTTGGATCATTGTCTTGTTTGGAAGACAAATCTCTGTCCCAGTCTCAGGTCTTTTGCAGACTCCATCAGGTTTTCTTCCAGAATGGTCCTGTATTTGGCTCCATCCATCTTCCCATTCATTTTAGCCATCTTCCCTGTCCCTGCTGAAGAGTAGCAGGCCCAAACAATGATGCTGCCACCACCATGTTTGACAGTGGGGATGGTGTGTTCAGGGTGATGAGCTGCCAAAAAGTTCGATTTTGGTTTCATCTGACCAGAGCACCTTCTTCTACATGTTTGGTGTGTCTCTAAGGTGGCTTGTGGCAAACTTTAAACACTTTTTATGGATATCTTTCAAAATGTGGCTTTCTTCTTGCCACTCTTCCATAAAGGCCAGATTTGTGCAGTATACAACTGATAGTTGTCCTATGGAAAGACTCGCCCATCTCAGCTGTATATCTCTGCAGTTCATCCAGAGTGATCATGGGCCTCTTGGCTGCATCTCTGATCTGTCTTCTCCTTGTATGAGCTGAAAGTTTAGAGGGATGGCCGGGTCTTGGTAGATTTGCAGTGGTTTGATACTCCTTCCATTTCAATATTATCGCTTGCACTAGTGATGTTACCTGTGAACCCGCTGCTTCGAGGCATGTATCAAAAAAATGAACCAATTTGGAATGGAGCTTTGTATCGGAGCTTGATTCGTTTTGTGATAATCACGTGACCAGTGACGTCCGAAGCTTCATTTCACACAGACCCACGTCACTGCTTCGTAGAGGAATTCAAAGCTTTAAAGTTGCGCGACACAGG
>JACXGM010009588.1:11211-21964 GCA_016801145.1 Umbra pygmaea | reverse complement strand
TGAGCCAAAACATGTACTTGCAAGTGTGTCCCATGGCATAAAACACCTTGTTATCACACTTAAATGTTCTTGACTGAGGTATGACTGTCATTCTACTTTCTTTTTTATTTTCCTTGGACAGATCTATGGGATGGCGAGGGGCGCGCACATGGTTCATCCAACTAAGTCACTGTTCCACAGATTATTTTCGTACTGTTCACCCAACACGTAAGCCTTTAGTCAGATCATGTATGTGATGAGTACTTTCACTAACTATATTTCTGTCAATTTAATTTATAGGTAATCTGACATCTCTAACCGAAATATCGGCCAGCTGCTATGCCAATTTGAGCTGCCTCATCCAGGAGGTCTGGGTAAAGTCTGAGAACGTATAGTCAGGCTCGAACCACTGACTAGCATGATGTGCTGTAGACTGTCCTGCAATGCAGCAGTGTAGCCCACTACGCCACGCTGACCCCATAAATGTAATTCTACTTGTAAAACATGCACATCTAAACAACATGTGGCAGGTTTAAAAAAAATGGTATTATGAGGTAGTCAGATGGGCAAAGAGTAGTTGTGTCCTTGAGCAAGGCACTTTACCCTAAGTTGCTACAGGTGATATCTGGTATCTCTGGATGAGAGCATCTGCTAAAATGACACAAATGTAATAGAATACGGACACATAGTTTATATATTTGAAATGCAATACCATCCATTTCAGGGGTCATTTAGCATTTACTGTTACTGCACCTGAAATCTGAGGATTGGGGTCCATTATCAGGTCTAGACATTTATTGTAATAATAAACCATGTGTTTCTGCACATATTCTGTCAGACTTAAGGATCTCTTCTGTGTTGCTCTGTGCATTTCAGAAGGTAATACTCACCCCTTATACACAACTCTATCAAGGACTGGAAATAGCTGTTTGATGTTACTGCTGCACCCCCGGTTCTCTGTGCAACCCCGCGATGTGTGAACTTTGAACCTTGCCCACATACCCAGGGCGTGTGGCCAGGGGCATGGTGTGGGTGCTGGGCCGTCTGTGCCAAGTGGCCTACGATTTGGGGAGCTGTTGTGTGCTTTGATAGAGGGTGTAGGTGGAGGATGGTGCTCCATCATTCGCTCACGGCACGACGTTGCTCCTTGACGCTCTTTGGCCTCTGACCTCTGATGGAGCACAGCCAGCCAGTATGGTGATCCTCTCTCTTTTACACTCTCTCTATCTCTCTCTCTCCCAGGCTTTTACAAACACAACCTCTGCTCCCAGTGAGATGATGGAAAGTGGATGAAAACAAATCCTTCTCCCTCTCTATATTTTCTGTCCCTCTCCATCCGTGGATGTGTTTCTACATTCCTTCTCTCCATTTTTGTTGTTGTTGTTTTCTACTGATTTCTTTGTTTTATGAACTCTGTAAACGCAGACCTCTGGTGGGCCTCCAAACATTGGGTAAACATTGCCGCAATGCTGTAAACAAGGCAGTTTGAACAACTCCTGTCAGAGAAAGTGATATGAAAGATGAATGGCTCCAGATAAATATATTCATTTCACCAACCACCAATCCACGCAGTCGGAAATGTCTCCCAATGACGAGTAGTGCTACTTTGATGGATGATGCAATATTGATTAATCTACACACTGAAAATAACCCAGAGCTCTTGAATATGTAATATGTAGGGGCCTAAACTCGCCAGTGAGTCTGAGACAAAAAATGCCAGGAGTGATGTTATCATCATGATCAATCTGATGTTCAACGTTAATGTGTTGCCAGTTGTAGGTAAATAGGTTGGAGTTTCTGTCCAGCTGACTTTAAATTAACCTTTCATCCCATGTAACTCATAACTAATAAATTAAAAATGCTTATCAAAGTAAGCCATGACCTCTCTCTGTCTGTCTGTCTCTCTCTCAGGATGTCCACACAGCAAAGAAATGCTTTTCAAACCATTTCCTCTGATTCTAAGAGGCTTTCTGGTGGTTGCGAGGTTAAACTATGTCTAACACTCGGGGCCAAAAACTCAGTCCACCAGGGTGCCTAAGTCTTCTTACTTTGCTGACCTGTCTAGATTTAGTATCGTAAGGCTTCAGCTGTCATTTCTGGACCTTGCAATTTATTTTCTTATTTCATCTCCAAACGGCAATGGTAACTCCCCCATCAAAAAAAAAGATTTCAGTCAAGAAATGCTTCAGGGAAACGGCAGGAATGATGGTTCCCAGAAACTTTAAGTAGGAGTGTAAGGTTACACTTCATTTGGAGAGTCCGAAATTCCAGCTGTAGGTGCTCTACAGACAGTTTGTTGATGATACGACTATCAATAAACTATCAAAAAACTTTCAAATCTGTTGAAATGCAACTAATTTTGTAGTTTAAGGGTAGGGGTAAGTTTAAAATATGTTTTAGGGTAATGTTTAAGGTTAGGCTTAACCCTAGGGGAAGGGTTAAGGTTAGGATTAGGGTTAGAGTTAGTAGATAGTTTGTTAAAATGTTGTTGATCGTCTGCAGATAATCTGTAGAGCATCTACAGATACACTTTTTGGACTCTCAAAATAAAGTGTTACCGAGTGTAATATTTCAAACAATTCAATGAGGTACAATTCAAGCTTAATCCTAATTAATTTAGCAATAGTAATTTAAAACATAATTCCAAACATGTGGAATTCGGAAATGAATTTCAGAATTGTGGATTTGTGATTGAGTAGACCATGTTGCCTGGTAAACCCTGTGTCCTGGTAAACCTTGTGGCCTGGTAAACCTTGTGTCCTGGTAAACCATGTGTCCTGGTAAACCCTGTGTCCTGGTAAATCCTGGGGGATATTAAACCCTGTGTCCTGGTAAACTCTGTGGTCTAGTAAACCCTATGTCCTGGTAAACCATGTGTCCTGGTAAACCATGTGTCCTGGTAAACCCTGTGTCCTGGTAAAGCCTGTGTCCTGGTAAACCCTGTGTCCTGGTAAACCATGTGTCCTGGTAAACCCTGTGGTCTAGTAAACCCTGTGTCCTGGTAAACCCTGTGTCCTGGTAAACCATTTGTCCTGGTAAACCCTGTGGTCTAGTAAACCCAGAGGCAGCAGGCGGCCTCCTGAGACAAGTCCTCATAGTATTAGGAGCTTAATTCACAGCCTGCAGGTAGTGCTTGATACTGTCAGCCAGTGTTTGGCTCCGGCTGGGCGACGGGAAAATCTGTGTCAGCTTGGATCCCGCCTGCTCCGGAGAGGGTTGGTCCACAGCAGGATGCCACCCGCTTGAGCTTAAAGAGACTTGGCGTCTGCCATCCCGCCAACGATCCCCTGGCTATCTCCAAGGAAACATGGAATTCAGCAGGGAAAGTAGACCAGGAGGGATGGGAAGGAAACATCTATGCATTGATTTGCTCCTGCTTTGAATAATGTTCTTATGGGAAACAAACAGTAAAACAGATTGCAAGTAATCTAGCTGCCAGTGAGGAAGTATTCTTAAAGTTTGCAAAAATAACCAGATAATGTGTTTATGATTTATAATAGCAAGTCTTCATAGTGAACCTTGAGGAAATAGAAAACAGGAGACATTTTGTGCCAGGATCTGAGATGTTCTTGGCAGTAAACCTGATGGTGGCGTCGGTGACTGGCTGTATGGTGGGCTGTGGTGGTAGGTACGTTTACTGCTGTTTATTAACAGACTCACATCTCTGAATTGGGCACTAGAAATATTCATCCAGGAAACACAGTATAAATAATTAATATGATTTGTTAAGAATATTTTAGGTTTTAACATACAGTATAACGTAAAAATAAGGTAGTGCACAACAAAAAGCTAACACCTTTTGCTCACGAATTTAGACCTCATCTGTATTTGACAACAGCTATGTTATTCAGATGGCTCAGTGGTTAAGGAGTCAGACTAACAGTTGGAAGGTTACCGGTTCGATTCCCGACTGTGTTAAATGCTGTTTTGTTTTTGAGCAAAGGTCTTTACCCTAATTTGTTCCAAAGGGTATGTTACTGTATACACTTTAAGTCGCTCTGGATAAGAGCGTTCGCTAAATGACAAAAATGTAGTGTACTATTAAACTGAAAACTTGGTTTACCTCACTTACTAGCCCAAACATCCAAGTCATTAATATACATTATGTGTTTGAAAATACATTATGTGTGTGAAGAAATGCATTAACGGACAGTTTTAGTGACTGTGTATTAATATTATTATTTTATTTTACTTTACAGGTCTATTACTGTTTTTACATCCTATCAAGTGAGTTGTGTATGTTCAACAGTCACGTAGAGTTTGAAATTGTTTTTTAATCCAGAAATGAAACACAAAATCCGAACAGTGTAGTTCTAACGCAGCCTGCAGGCCATAGTGTGTCCAGCCTGTCTTTAAACACCAGCCCATCACTATCGTCTCCATTCTCTCCACAAGCATAATCTATTATTAGCTGGACTCTTTTTCAACCTCCACCCATTCCCCCCCCCAAACCACCACCAGCTCCATGATACTTCTGCATCAAAGCCATTCATGCAGATCTCCACGCACACACAAAAAAAGAAAAACTTCTGCTTTTGTTTGTTTTAAAATTTGAGCAGCCTGTTTCACTTTGACCGTAATCGGTCGCTACACTAGCCCTCACTGCGTCGGCTTAATGTGCACTTAGTATGCAGGCAAGGGCCTCATTAAAATGCAAAGTGCGTTTTGGGAAAACTAGCTCTGCCATAAACACGGAACTGTGATTTGCTCTGACCAAGCCCCAGCAAAACGGAGAAGGCGGTTTTCTTCCTCTCTCTCCTTGGCGCTCCTTGGAATGATGTCTCAATCCAGAGGGGCCAGTGCTCGTTTGGACACGGCAAGGCCTCTAAATTATGCAGGCTGGAGCAGTGAGGCATTGTTACACATTTAGCGAAGACTAATCTCCCCTCTTATGGCATTTTTTTTACTTATTTACATAGTGCAATCTCTTTCTTTGTCCCGTCCCTGGAAGTTAAATATTTAAGAAACTCTGTCGTGTCTAATGCCTCTTCGCCCAGTTGTGCGACATGTCTCGAGTGATGGTAATGGAACAGGAACCAAGCATTTAGAAAAACACAACGCATTCACTTAGTGATTTAATAAAACAATGAGGTATTAAAATGATATCTGGGCCATTCTCTCACTTAGGGAATCTGTTTTACAGTACATATAGCCTACTCTTTAGCATTGCTCACCGCAACAACAGATCAGGCCATTAACTATGTTTTGAAGATGTGTTTTCAGTGACCCACGCAGAAATCAATGCTTTGCTCTTTGATGCCTCTAAGGTTTATTTGAAGAACTTGAGATCAAATAAATTGAGGAATGGATCAAATGCAGGGCATATCCTGAAAAAAAAAAACAACAACGTGAATATAAGTTAATATAAGATCAAACGGATCAATAAGAAGCAAGATTTGATGTTCTTGTTGCATGAATTCCTGATATTCCTCTACAGACTGCCCTCCTCAGTACAACGTCAACAAATGCATAATCAGTACCTTACCACAATTGTCCATTTCTACTTTAGCTGAGGTAAAATTCACACAATTCTGTGAATTTTACTTTGTAATCTCAAAGAAAATTGCATCAGCAAAATTGCTTTGTCCTATTTGCTAACGTTATGCAGATTGTGAGATATTATAAAATATATATTTTATATTTTGCATGACATCTTATGTGTAGACACTGTGTCTGCTCATGCAAATACATTCATGAATATTTAACAGAGATGCAAATGAGAGCACATGACAAACAAGGCTTTTAGCTTGAAATTTAAGTGTAGTCACTTCAAAATTAGTTTACTTTTCCCTTTTTTTTCCTCTTTTTCTCTTCACAATATTCCCTGCAACACATTAGTGCCCATTTCATGAATTCAGATATCTCTGCTGTGACAGGAGAGGGAAAAGTGCTCTATTCCACATACACATCTCATATTTTATACAACAAAGTCACTCTTGTTTGCGGCAGAACTGGAGGCAGCGATAAAGTAAAGACAGAGTCTGGGCAGCTGTTTTTGCCTCATGATGCTTTGACATTCTGATGCTATGACTTCTCTTTTCAACCTTTGCTTATTACACAGCCGGAATGGAGTCAGTCAGTCACCTTGATCAGGGGTCGTAAGAAGAGAGTGGCTAGTCTTTTTTTTATTCTTCTTTTCTCTGTTTTCTCCTGTGGCCTAGTTTCATAGCGGCCCTTATACAATCTGACTGTTCATTACCACGTCTCAACGGAAGGTAACACTGAAGGTTGACACGAACACCAGGGTCAAGGACTCTCTAAAGTCTGTGCCAACCATCTTTCTTTTTTAGGTTGTTTTAGTCTTTTTTGTGTTCTTTTTTTCAACAGCACATTTACAGGCACTGCAAGCTTGTTTTAGACCAGACAGAATTTGTGTTTGCTGAAATGCCAGACTTTCCCTCAGAGCCTTTCCAAACATAACTGTTTTGGATCCCAGAAAGTGACAGTTAGTAACACATAACTGTTTTGGATCCCAGAAAGTGACAGTTAGTAACACATAACTGTTTTGGATCCCAGAAAGTGACAGTTAGTAACACATAACTGTTTTGGATCCCAGAAAGTGACAGTTAATAACACATAACTGTTTTGGATCCCAGAAAGTGACAGTTAGTAACACATAACTGTTTTGGATCCCAGAAAGTGACAGTTAGTAACACATAACTGTTTTGGATCCCAGAAAGTGACAGTTAGTAACACCTAACTGTTTTGGATCCCAGATAGTGACAGTTAGTAACATGAGGTGACAGTTGAAAGCTGAGTGTTCGGCATCCTAAAACATCTATTTTCACTTACAACAATGCAGGGCCTTTTTAGTCCGATATAGTGTTTCCAGATTACAATGAAACGTAACCTGTCTCTAAGAATAATTGTTTATCTCCTCTGATGGACTCATGACTTTGTTAAAAAGTCTGAAAGCGACATTATACTGAAAAGTGAGACTTCAAAACTAATTTTGACCCAACGGTGGCTCTCAAAGCCCTTGGAGTGCACACCACACCCTAACCAATTTCTGCCAGTGTTGGTATGGAGATGAAGGGCTGTAAATAGCAGTTAATCTAATGGTCTATCTTTGAAAGGGCATTGAGATGGTTGCACTATAGCAGACAGTGTGAGAAATCACCTCCTCGTCGATACTAATGCTGACCCAAGCGGTTGAGGGAGGAGCCAAGGGACCAGTTAATAGGAGAGATAAACTATTTCAGATGGTTTCATGGGATCTGTGTGAAGCGTCACTATTTATTCCAGCCTCCATTGGAGAGAGACGGGGCGGTGTGGAGGAAGGGGGGGATATGTCTTTGTCCGAGTCGTTGAGGAAGACAGACTTGGTTGAACTTTACTGGGTCCAGAGATCAGAGAGACAGAGGACGTGGGGGGAGGGGGCGGGGCTGATTTAATGGGTAGTGGAAATGTTTGGTATGAATCACAGAGCAGAGGGCAATAGAGTACACAGGGCTTTGGGAAAGTGATTTGACAATGGGCGCCACAACAAACACACACATTGTGCCCATATCCATTAGACTAGTGAGACAATGCAAGAGGACAGAATGTACAGAAGGAGAAAGAGAGAAGAACAAGAGAGCAAGAGAAAGAACAGGAGCGGAGAGAAGAAAATGTGTTGCTAGAATTTTCCAAGAAAAAAAATGATACCTTTCAAAGGTACTTTTTGTACAATTCAAGCCACAGCGGAACTACATTTTCTTTCATGTGACCAGCTTACAAACACAGTCTAAACTGCATTTCTCGATATTTTACCAAAAAAACATAATAAGCAAGGATGTACTGTATCTGATTATATTTCCCTTCACTATGCAGTGTTATTTTGTATGAGTTTGATTACATTCACACCAGCATTTGTCCATTGACAATTACTCTGTGCGCACATTGATAATGGTCAAATATGCAGTGGGGTAAAGCGTATTAAATCCTTGTCCCATCAAAACAGTTTTTCTTCCGATTTTTTAAATATCATGAAATACTGTAAATGTTCTACTGCTTTTAGAATCTGGCCTCGCAAAGAGAAAGTAGTTCTGTTGTCTCTCCGCAAAATTGTATACAAATACTACAAATAGCAGTGTTCCCTTTTTTACAGAAAATGTTTTATTGTATTTGTGTCATCATGCACAATTTATGTTTGGAAGCAGATTAAATATAACGTATGCTGAACTGCATCCTCATATCACTGTCAATCCATTTGAGAAGTTATTTCTGTTTTTCTGTTTGCTTGTTCAAGGGTTACCATTTGTTTTAAACGTAGTTGCCAAGCAGTAATTGGGGTCTGTTTGTAGTGTGATTGTTTGGTTAAGAAGATCAAGTTGAAGCTGGCTTGAAACTGTTGTCTTCGCCCAGACTGTAATAAAAAAAAATATATTAAGGAAAGCAACAGACTAGCCAACACCTTCACACATATTCAGCTAAATGCTTTTTTTATGTTAACACCATAAATCCCTCCTCCAATCAAACCATTCAGTCAAACCTTATGTGTTATGTATTTATCTGTCGTTGATATTTTTCTGTCGTATATATTTAGAGTATCTTTTAAATATGTGTATGTCAATGTACTTTAGAATAAAATAGATACTGTATAGAGTATATAATGTACAGTATATGTTACACATACTGTACCATATGTACACAATATATAGTGCCATTGATTCAAAAAGGTACTGGAAACATTCCTCATTGATTTTGGTCCTTATTGACTTTATTGCATCACCCAGTTGCTGCAGATTTGTCAGCTACACATCCATGATGCGAATCTCCTGTTCCACCACATCCCAAAGGTGCTCGATTGCATTGATATCTGGCGAATGCTGAGGCACAAGTACAGTGAAGTCATTGTCATGTCGAAAAAAAATAAGATGATATGAAATTTGTGACATGGCGTTTTTTCCTGCTGGAAGCTGAAATATGGGCACACTGTGTTAATAAAGCGAAGCACATGGTCAGCTAGGCAGGATCAGGTAGGCTGTGGCATTTAAAAAATGCTTAATTGGTACTAAGGTGCCCAAAATATGCCTAGAAAATATCCCTCATGCCATTACACCAGCACCACCAGCTTGTACCATTGATACAAGGCAGAATGGACCCATTATTTCAAGTTATATATGTCAAATTGTGACCCTGCCATCTAAATGTTGCAGCAGAAATTGAGACTCATCAAACCATGCAAAGTTTTTCCAATCTTCGATTGTGCATTTTTGGTGAGCCCACCGCAAATCTTTAGGATCTGGTTAAATGGGAGATTTGCATCCTGGACCTGCAGCAGACAAATCTGCGTGATGCAATAATGTCAATATGGACCAAAATCTCAGAGGAATGTTTCCAGCACCTTGTTGAATCTATACCACAAAGAACTAAGGCAGTACTAGCAAGGCGACCTAATTCAGTGGCCGGTGAGTGTATATCTGTTGTGTATATAGTATCTGTTACAAATGTAAATGTTGTACAGTATGTGCAGTATATTAGTATCATCATAATCAGTATCTACATATTATATTTGTTTCTGTTATACAATATCTGATATTTGTATTCAGTATCTGTCCAACTTGTTTTCTTCCTAAATGTGCAATAATTGAGTTAAGGGGAATCAGATAGTGTTCCAGTTGACCGAACGTGGCTCCCCTTCTCTGGTCTTTTATCCCCCCCATCATCACCCACAATCATGGCGCTTCCCACTCCTCACCAACCGCCACGCCCTCCAACCCAACCTTCGCCCCCCACACCGCATCTCCTTGCATGACACAGACTCATTAGCTCTGTCCTCCCTCCCACTTTTCCCCATGATAACAAATGAGATGTGCTGGATGGTTGGGAGAGAACAGTACATGTACAGCTCTGGATGTTTTTTGAGTCCACTGAATTCTTTTCTTAAATGAACCCGATCATAAACCTTGGTCACAAACCATCAAACAAAGCTGCGCATAAAGCCAGGAGTGGCATAAAGTCGCCCAACATCAATGTGAAAGACTGGCGGAGAGCATGCCAAGATGTATGAAAGCCAATTATTATTGTTATAGAATTGTTATTATTCCAACAAATATTGATTTGTGAACTCATTATTTTGTGTTGTTCAAAAATGCATTATTCGAGGTCTGACAACATTGCATCGTTTTTTTTTATCAGTTGTTGTTTTCTGCAAATACCTAATGCTTTGAATGACAATATTATTATTTATAATTAGGGATAAATGTTGTTGGTAGTTAATGGAATATTTCTATATTTTTATTTTACCCAATAGTAAAACAGAAACACTGATGATTTTGCAGTTGTCTGTTATGTTTTCCAGAGCTGTATTTGACATTATAATGTTTCACAATTACTGTATATTGTCCACATAGGGAGAGAGAAGCACAATGAATTAAAATTAGACATAGGCATGAGATAGAGTTCTAAAGTCAGGATTAATTTGACCCTGTATTGCCCAGGTCTGTACAGTTTGATAAGGGCCAGCTCATCAATGACATTATAAATATCTGTGGCAGAAAAGTGTTGTGGCTTCTGTCTGAATATTAGTAAGTGTCTTTTTGGCTAATAGTGGAGATACAGAATGAGGGCGAGAGAGAAAATGAAGAAAAGAGAAAGAGATGGGTACACGGAGAAGGAAAGAAAGAGAAAGGGAGAGAAAGGCAGACAGAGAGGAAATCAGAAATAGACTGAGTCAGAGAGCGCGAGAGAGAGAGAGAGAGAGAGAGAGAGAGAGAGAGAGAGAGAGAGAGAGAGAGAGAGAGAGAGAGAGAGAGAGAGAGAGAGAGAGAGAGAGAGAGAGAGAGAGAGA
>JACXGM010009588.1:0-11111 GCA_016801145.1 Umbra pygmaea | reverse complement strand
GAGAAGGAATGAGTGAAAGAGAGAGAGAGTGGAGAGCTGTCTTCAGAAGGAGGTTAGCTGTGGTTGGCCTCCGACCAAACAGGTGTTAAACGTTCCACATGGGATTGATTTACCATATATCATTCATCATCAACAAAAAAACATCAAAACATCAATTCAGCATTTTTGTAAAAGCGCAGCAACTTGTTCCTAAACGTAGAATTCCTCTTTCACTTGCTGTCTGGGGTATGTGCCCAACTTGACATACTGTATAAATTGTTGAACATTGGATATGTTATTATTTAGATTCTCTGATACAAAGTAACTTCCTGGATACATGGTGCATTCATCTGAAGTTCAAAACATTTTTTACTAACAATGTCAGTGATAGAAAAAAAAAAATTGTAAAGAAGTAAAAGGCATTAGCCAACAAAAGGCAAAGGTGGTTATTTCCTTCTATTTACCCAGTTTTTAAATGCTACGCTGTAAAAAAATGTGCAATTTAAATGTTTTAACAAATACATTTCCTTCAGTGCATTGTCCTCCCCCTTCACTGGCCAGTGGTATTTTTGTATACTCTGAGCTCTGACAGTAGTGACACATCACAACAAAGGGATAGTCATTTGATTGGTAATGACTAGTGATTGAGGTCATGTGACTCACGGACTGAGTGTAGTTGTTGGGGTGATTCAGAAGTTGGACCAGGCCCTGCGTATCCAAGCAGCCACTGACCCCAATAGTTGGCCAGCCTCTCTGTATCCCATTGTCTCAGTACTACATCCACAGCCCTGACCTAAATTACACCCCCACACCACATTAGGTATCTCTGCATTCCATTCTGCCTCCTTCTCTCTCACACTCTTAGCATCTACTTTTTCATTTCTGTGCCTGCCCTTCATCTCCTGCTTTCGAATTGCAGTGGTATAGGAAACCACACCGTTTCCAGCTGGGCCATTCGGTTCTGAGCAGGAATATCGGATTAATGGAGTCTGTCCATCCACGGCGTGGACATTCTAGTGACTTCTCATGTCTGTAGTGTATTATCCTGACAGCTGGAAAATAGCTTTCTCTCTCTCTTTTGCTCTCTTTCTCTCTCTTTCTCTCTTTCTCTCTTTCTCTCTTTCTCTCTCTTTCTCTCTCTTTCTCTCTCTTTCTCTCTCTTTCTCTCTCTCTCTTTCTCTCAAAATCTCGCTATATCCCTCTTTTTTCCTTTCTAAATTTCTTTTATATGATTCATTATATTTATTTATTTCACTTTCGGTCCATCTGTCTGTCTTTGATTATTCTATATTTCCCCTATCCATGCATCTCTCGCTCTCCCTCTCTTAATATCGGGATGCTTCTTTGTCCTGACATCACGAAAGAATATCTCATGGACCCAGGCCACCGAATCAAAATATGTTTTTTTCATCACAACTCATACCTGCCACGGGCACTTTCATAGTACTTTGTCTGTCAAAGGACTTGAATACAATCGCAGACCCCATTTGCGTCCAATTTGCACCAATTTATTAATCAATCTGCAGTAGTTTCCCCTGTAGAACTGCCTGCTGGAGTGTAGCCAGAGATCCTGCAGCGCAGTAAGCAGTAAACACTGCAGTGATGATGTAGCCTGTGTGTGTTTAGCTCTCGTTTTAGGGCCTCCTTTATTAGCTTTTTTAGCTCGCCCACCCTTGCTCACCCAGCCGCCACCACATGAACTATCTCCTCTGTTATTGTCTGCAGCTGTTCTGTCCTTGATCCGCCATCTTCCTCTGGAGCTGTACAAATCTGACAAACCCCTTTAGGACCCTTTAAACAGCAGAGGACCGCAAAAGATCCTTAACGGAGTCGCTCTCAATTACACAGGCAGCGCTGATGGTGAGCAAGGAGAAAGACACCGTAAAAAAAAGAAAGCAACTTCAGGGAACTTAACAGACGCCTGGCGATAATGAGAGAAACGTTTATCGGGCCGAACTGTGGGCCTGTAAAGAAAACAAGGATGAGAATGCTGAATATGGTCTCAACAGTCAGACTGTCTGTTTTTACTGTTAGCGTGCATACAAGCTTGAAGTGATTCATTTAGCTTTGAGCTCTTTGCTGATCACTGATGTAGCTATTAGACCAGCACTAACTTCCACAGACACAGGGAGGGGAACAGAGCATAGTGCTAGAAACCCGCTGCTCAATTCAGGTGAAGGGGACAATGTTACTGGAGAGGATGGGGTTGAATATAAAATCGTAGCCTGAAGTCACATCTTCATGCTCTCTGGTAATTGAACATTGACTATGTAGTGAGAACTGAACCATTCATTAATTAACCAATTCACAATTAACCAAAAGGGCCAATTAAAATAATGGCACACCTGAATGAAACTATGTACGCAGTGTGTTCACTCACCCGCGCAACACGTTCAGGCGACACGATCACGTGGGCGACACACACAGAAATTTATTGTTCCTGAACTGAGTGCCAGACGCAGACATAAAGACAAAGCACTCGGAGGCGTTGTGATGTCCAGTGAGAGGTGGAAGATTAGTCACACCTGGTCCCCGGACGCCCTTGGCATCCTCACTCAGGTGTGTGCTTTTCAAAATGGCCTCCAGCCCTGCATGCTCCAGAAAGCCAAAACAGGGAACGTCATGTAGAGAAAATAACCTCTCAACGCTCGCTTGGCTTTCACCTCCGGATGATTTCTACAAAAACAAGGTAGATATTCATATTTATAGCATTATTCAACCTTCTGTGTTTCTGTTTAAATTCAGACATCCAAGACATTCAGAGATGTCCATGGGTTTCGAGGAGATGACCCTAGCTCCACGTCTTCCTGTGTGTGTGTAGAGTAACATCTCTATCACTTGCTGTGTGGGGTTCTAATTAGAAATACCTCTTCCTGGCAGCAGATAACATAGCCTGCCATTCATATCCTACCACAGTGGCAGTCATTTCCACCTACTTTCATCACAAACAAAAAAAAGAGGCCATGTCTGAAATTTGCTAATTTGGTATTTCTTCTAATGTCTGTTCAAGAGCCTCCGCATGGTTTCACTATTGAAGTGTGATGAAATTGAGCGTGTGGTTTTCACAGGGCTGATATTTCAAACGGACTATCAATCACCTATCAGGCTGTCTGAGTAAAGCTGGCTGTCCTAAACTAGCTGTCCCAGCAGTGCTTCCAGAATATCAACAGAAATATAGGCACTGGAACAGTGAATCTGTCTTTAGATCTGTCTTCATATTACTTCCTAATCATATCAAATTTTTACACATTTGTACATGTGTATACACGCAAAACTGTCTCAAACCGTCTTTGATCCGGGGCATACTGTAGCAATATGTCCTAGCCTTATTTTTTAACGAAATATTACTATTTAATATTAGTCTATTCTAACTCATTCAAGAAGCTTTATGCTTTAGTAAGCCATTCTATTCAATGTGCCACGAGATGCTGTGTGGTCATATTTTACTCGTCGCTGGAACTTGCATCCTGCTGGAAGTAATCATAGAAGACCCAGCATGTGTGGAGGTTCACAGCCGTGCTATCCCCTCACCACAGCGACAGGCATCTGGTCAGCCAAAGGTAGTCCTCCGGTTCTCGGCCAACATCCACAATAGCTGGTCAACCATGGCCAGACCGCCGGCTGTCTCTGGCCCCTGTCCTACAACCACACTGGGCCCCAGCTCCTTGTCTCCTTCCCCTCGGTTTTCCCTTCCAATCCCCTCAAACCTCCTCCTCTTTCTCAGTTTTTTAACTTTATTTTCAATGCCACACTTTTCCACAGAAAGGTGTGTGAACTTTCAAACTAAATAAAAAGGGGTGCATGGATAGTGCTAAACTACACTAAACTACACCAACTTACATCTTTCTACAATAACAAGTATCATTTGGTAGACACCGTTAATCAAAGTCAGAGCAAAGTTTCTGTGAGTGAAGGCTTCTGAATGGACAGTTCACTTATATCATCTTATATCTTAATCTGTATTGTTAAACTTAAAGCAATAGGACAATCCAACTCTGTTGTTATGTAAAGTCATTTCCTGGCCAATTACAGAACTGGATAGGTGGATTATGTGTTCGTTTCATGAGGAATGAAACACCACAGAATAAGCAAAGACCTTTAGGTTAATATTAGAAGAATGTATGTAAGTCAATGACAGGAGGTAGGGTTAAGGTTAGGCATGAGGTTACTAATGGTTAAGGTCAGGCATGATGTTACTGAGGTTAAGGTTAGGTTAAGGTTAGGCATGGGGTTACTGATGGTTAGTTAGACCACAAATGCTGCCTGTTAGTTAGACCATAGATGCTGCCTATTTATTTACATAGGCATCACTTCCAAGGGCCCATCACAGAATTTTCTGCGTTTCCGTGAAACTGCCAAAGATTTAAGTGGCCGTGTTCATTTCACAGAATTCTGTGAGATCACGTTGTCAGACAACACGGGCCCAAGAACCTAATAATCTGGAAAGCTAATCTAAACACAAAAAGGGGCATAATTTTAGAGTAATAAATCACTTGTTATTTTTTATAATTTTTTATATAGGCTATAGATACACCTAGAACATTTTTCTAATCATGTCCATTAGTAAAAAAAGAAATAAGAAACATTAAAATACATTTAGTTTTTCTCCAAACAGATATAAATGGCCCATATTTTTAAAGGTATTATAGATTCAATTATTTTCTTCTTATCAGTAAGCTGCACTCCAACAAATCCAATCACAAGTTGACGAGTCAGAAGACATTTTTATTTTATTTTCCGAAGGAGAGTAGGCTTCATTACAAAACACAATAAGTAAATTTACTTATTAATCAGGGATAAGTTTAACTGTTATTACATGATACTGATAAAAACTTAAGGCTGGGTGGTTGGAATCTTGTGTAGTAGGCCTTATTCATTTGGGTAAGGTAGGCTAATAATTCATGTTTGATAAGCTAACTTCACTTGATGAAGTGCTTTCAGAAACCTGGCCTTTTATCTTGGAGCTAAAATGTAATGAGTGTTGCTTATAGAGGAGAAAATAAACCCTTTAATTGTCTGAACACGCTTGCGAGTAATTACATTACTTAGGAGGCTAATATGGTTTTGTTCCATTATTCAAATATGTAATATGGTTAAAATAAAATGTTGCTTGCATTGGCCTAGAAGTTGCATACTTTGCGGTATTATGCTTGGGCTACTGGCTTTTAGGGTCATTACTATATTTAACAGTCACAAAATTGGTTTTATACTAAAACAAGTCATAAACAGATTTGATTTTGTGTTGTTACAATCAGGGTACATTTAGAACAATGGTCATAGTGAGTTTAGGGGTTAAGCTGAAATACGGATTTTAATTAGATTTTTTTTACAATGGTTGAATTTACTCAAAATTATGAGTTTGTGTTATAACCAGTGAGAGCAGGCTACTGGCACTATGACATTTAGGGTATGCTACATTAGAGCTGGGAAACAAGATTGTTAACAAAGCCCTATATCGGCTGATGCAATTCTTGTTTCAATGTGTATTGAAAATATAAATGACATTCTGTGTAAATGATATGTAAATTGAAATGTTGTCCCGAAATCTCTAGTAAACATGAAAAGTGCCTAATGTAAGCTGCTTATGCCCTGACACTGCTCTCATTAAGAGGGTTTAACAGGAATTCATCTTCCTTATCTTAACCCCAACGCATCTTGTTATGTCCTGCCACAACCACAAGAACCATTGTGTTCTTTAAGGATACATATATTTTATGGCTTTGTTTTTAATATGCAGACTCTAAATGTGCTGGTTTTGCTGCCATGTGCCAAGTCATTTAATATGATTAATATGTTATCATTGCTAGCCATGCGGTTTTATAATCAAGTAATGGACTACACTAATTAGAAAACAATACATTTATCTTGGAAGCGAAACAACTCACTACAAACATATCCTGTCAAATATAACATTATCTTGTCAAAGTAGTTGACATTTAAAAACAATAATTTTTGTCAAATATAGTATATTATCATATTAAAGTAAATGTTTTTTCTAATTTTTGTTGGCATTCCATATTGTATTTTAAATACAAGAATATATAAAATATTATTAATTCAACACTTTTGTATTGATTTCCTGCATTTGGTTAGCTGTGGTCTTGGTTGAAAGGACACATGGCTACAAAACAGAACTTTTATACTATTGGTAGTTTAGTAGTCCAGCCAATCAGCATGCAACCTGGCTGAAATGGTCTGGATGTCCGTCTGTCTCTTCACATGTATCTAGCCTATTAATCTGTTGTTCCTACTTTTGCTCCCTCCATCTGTAATTGTTTCTTTCTTTTTTAACTTCTCTCTATTTACCTGACTCCAGCCTTTTACTCTTGCCTGCCTCCACCTTCTGTCTCGCTTTTATTTCTGTATTTCCTGAGTTGGATCCATTGGAATGTCTGCATATCCATACATTACATTATTGTTGTATGTAAGCAGCAGTTTAATCTCTTTGAGATATTCCTAGTCTTGAGTTAATCATCCAGACAAAACAATTATTAATCTAAATCTGAATATACACCGCCACCACCCCACCCCACCCCACCCTGCCCATTGAGCAAAGAAAAAGCACGGCTAAATACACATGACCTTGGCAGACAGCGGGTGGCATGAAACGATGCCCGGCTCTTGCAGCTCCACTTGGTGCGGTGCCACGGCAGACAGGGCTTTAAGGCCTGCCAGGGATTATACTCTTTGGGTGAAGATCATTGTGCCATGTTCAAATAAGGCTGAATGCCAAGACGTGTCTGAACCAGCGCTGCGTATTCTGCTGAATTTTCAAAAAGGCACACACACAATTTAGTAGTGAGTGCTGTCTAATCATTGAATCAGAAGTTGGTGCCGGAATGAAAACTATACAAATAATAAAGGTAACACAGTTTACAAAGACAACAGACAAAACAGGTGGTGGCTGTAGAACTATTGGCCTCCACTAATATTTTTAATCCTGTTGATCTTTCATATAAGAGAAGAAAATACATGTTGTCCTTATGTTGCAAATGTGAACTGTGATGGACATGTCCTGTAGCAGAAAGGCCTCCCACGGAAGTAGAGCAGCTCAGGATTGTCAAGGTTGAGCTTGATGTGGCGGGTCGACATCCAATCAGAGATTTCAGCCAGGAATACAATGCTGTGTATTACTACTGTACTAATTATGATGTACAGGGTTACTCTATTCATTCTGGGATAATTCGAAAAGGTTTAAGAGTAAATCACCTTCCAAATGTTAAGAGTAGTTTACATTACAGATGTAATCTGATCTAGCTACTACAGTTTAGCTCTCCAAAATGTGTATTAGTTACTTCCATTCAGATAATCCTAACTTCTATACTTCTAAAGATGTTTTTGAAATAAGAGCTGATATTTTCTGCTGATTCAGTGCAGCATCTATGGTGACAGCATATTTTGTATGCTCAGCTGTCATACAACAATGTCACAATGTTATGTTTGGTTTTTGGATGTACATCGTTTTGTTCCCGGACACTTCCACCAAAATATGTGGAAGGCTTGGTGGAGTTTTGTTTCAAATGTTGTCTTTTGTACCCTATATAAATAGTGTCAGAAATCACGGGACCAATATCAATTGGCTTGATTTGCAAACGTATCCAGATTACAACCAATCTCCTACTACACCCTCCTCCCTATGTATCTTGTACGCATTTGATTATATCCCCAGGTAGTCATTGGAAACAATTAAATGACAAAACGTTGCTTAGAAAAGGCTCTCCCATGTTGACTCTCACAAGGCCAGCTTTGAATGGAAGGTGTTCCAGGCTCATAGCATAGGGATCAGGTTAGGGCTGCCTATACCAAAGTAACCCATCCTGATCACGCTAAGGATTTTTGAACTACTCTGTTATGAGTTAGCATAGGTTGGGGTAATTATAATTGGATAAAACTTTGAATTGGATAGATCTATGAATAAATAATAAAATATAATAATGGCCGTACTTCCCAGAAATGTGCAAGCGTCCTGCTTGTGGGGGTGTGTGTGTATGATTTTGTTGCATGCTGGCATCAGAAGACTATTTTCAATTTAACAGACTGCGACTGGTCGATACATCCTCATCTTCTGGGTTCTGTGAATTAATCAGAGTAGAAGTGGAGTGAGTCCGAGACAGAGTGAAACAATGCAGTTGTTTTACAGTCGAGGCTCATTGAACTCTTTCCACTTTATTATTGTTTCTTCTCCAAAGAAATGGAGATGAAGAGACAAGGACAAAAGGGCGGCGCGTAAAAAAGAAGTGAGAAGAAACAACAAGTACTCTGAGCTAATGCTGTGAAATGTAAAAAGAGCGCACATTGTTTACTTTTACCGCCACCTATGGAGACAGTCATCTACCTGGAGATGCAGCAGTAGCTACCACAGCAGTAGCTACTACAGATGCCAGATGCATCCAGCAGCCTTTTTTATCGTTTAAAACATTTAAATAGCCAAACGACATTGTGTCTTTAATTTAAAAATAGTTTATACATTTTGTATTACTGTTAGCCAATCAAGATTGTTTGTACTGGTAATGTGGAACAAAAGACTAGTTGTAACTTGTGTGCGTATATTTAAAGTGAAGAAGAAATATTGCCCAAGAGAGAGACACTACATGTAAAGTATCATGTAGTGCATTGAGTGTTCATTTGTATTTGGAAACTGTACATGGGTCGTGGGCCGGTCTTATTTTCAAAGTCCAACCGCGGTTCATACCATAACATGTCACACTAATTCTGGAGTAATAGCAAGTTACATATAACTGGCATTCCTCCATAATATACATCTGTTCCTGGTCTACAGGCATTTGTCATTAATGAAGAAAACAGCTCATCTTAGAAGCGTGTATGTTCAGTATATAGTTTGCTGTTTAAAATGACTGGAGGCAAAGCTTTCAAGTTTGATAGCAGACATTATATAATTTATCATAGACTGTTAGGCTTCATTAGAAGTGGAATGTGTCATCTCTATTTTAAAATAATTTAGTCAATTACTTTAAAAATTACTTTAAAATAATGTTAGCGATATTCACAAAGAGTTTGACATACTAAGTAGTAATCAATTATTCTAATCTAATGTAAAAATGCATAGCTATTGCATATGACGTAATTCAGGAACTATGTTACATAAACCCTTAGACCCATATTGATCTGTCTAAAGTAGCTATTTGAAGATATCGTCATGCAAATTTCTATTGCAAATATTGCAATGTGTGCGTCTTAGCTTCACCCAAATTAAGACTCACCTATAGCAACACATATCTTCAGCCTCTTAATATCAGTGTTTACATCGTTGTGCATGTAACGGCTGAGGAGTGTTTGAAACATATTTTGCTATGTTTCAATATATACTATATTTAATATATCATAATTGAACTTTAGCTGTACATTGAACCCTGGGAGACTTCCTTTACTCATTATTGTCCACCACTGATGAAATTGAAGAGTAGACAGTGCATGGTCTCTATCTGTTCATTCCTGCGTTTGTGCACCTGCATACCAATCAGCCATGACATCATGACCACCTGCCTAATATTCCCGCCAAAACAGCAGCCCCATACACAACAAACTATGAGGCACTGTGATCTGACACCTATCAGAACCAACATTAACCATCAATTTGAGCTACAGTAGCTTAATCTGTTGGATCGGACCACACAGACCAGCCTTCGCTCTCCACGTGCATCACTTGTCTAGCCATCACAATTTGGCCCTTCTCAAAGTCATTTAAATCCTTACGCTTGCCCATTTACTCCGTTGCTAACACAGTAACTTTGATGAGAAAATGAAGAAGCAGGAAAAATTGGCAAGCGTAATGATTTGAGCGACAGGTTTTTTTTCCTTTCTTTACATTTGCCGATAAAACAAAAGCTATATGGTCTGTTTAATATAAAGTTGAAAAGCTTCAGCAGTTAATTCTACTAAAAGTATTTATTTGATACTATAGAAGTTAATATGTCAATTTTTCACTGGCTTTAAATGAGTTACTAGTTACTCTGCTACACATCTTCAATTAATGGAAGCTAAAAGATAAATGCTATTTTTGCTCTGGTAAAACCACATACAGTATTTTAAAATTGCAGTAGTAAATTTAATTTAGTGAAAAAAACTATATGTGGTCACCTTGTTGGTAATACTGACCGAAATAGCAACTTTTGGTTGTAAACAAGGACAATGTGTTTTAGCACAATACATAATGTTTGTAGGTTGACACATCCCCATGTTCATATGTACTTGTCTGTAATGATAACATCAACTTAACAATTCAGAACATGGAGGTATGATATATCCTGGGGCAAACCACTGTAACATCGTCTTGTCTGATCAATCATTTATTGCTTATATGCTTATGATAGAAAGCGCATCAAACATGCAGGTTATCATATTTTGTGCACACACAAATGAATCATCGAGTTCATGAAAAGTATCTGTAAACTGAAAAATGTCATTGGTTAATACCTGACCAGATATGCATCACAAGTCTTTTTATGTTTTTTGACAAAAAAAAACATATTTTGTCTGAGGTGTAACAATGCTTTCAGAGTTCAACTTATGTGTTATCGGTTGTATTGACAGGCATTTGAGGTTGCCATGCAAACTATCTTCGATATGCGATGCTCACAGCACATTGTGTACTAGCTATTAGTCCAGAAAAAAGTACTGCAGTGTAGTTACACTTTTAACTTTAACCAAATGAGCATGCTAAGTACTGCAGGTTATTTCTTCACCAAATATTGCCTTTGTTTCCTGGATGTTTGCATTGTTTTTTTTTTCACATGCTTGGCCATCTTATTTAGAATTTAAAATGCAACTGCTTGTGAATATGCCCCCGTTACTACAGTACATTCAGATTCAAGCTAATGAATGGCACTGGTTAACTGCTAAACTATTGCCCTTAAAGGGGCAGGCAAAATGTTTCTTTCATCTGGGACATGTACTGTATTTTGGATATTAAACAGGCTTCTACAGGTCCTTCTCAAGAAATTAGCATATTGTGATAAAGTTCATTATTTTCCATAATGTAATGATAAAAATTAAACTTTCATATATTTTAGATTCATTGCACACCAACTGAAATATTTCAGGTCATTTATTGTTTTAATACTGATGATTTTGGCATACAGCTCATGAAAACCCAAAATTCCTATCTCAAAGAA
>JACXGM010009587.1:0-27365 GCA_016801145.1 Umbra pygmaea | reverse complement strand
TTCTTGGTAAATTCGGGAGAAACTTACTACCGCAAGTTAACAAAATGTAATAAAATAAACATCCTAATGTATATTTTCAACGTTTTCTTTATAGCAGCTTGAAAGAATACATATTGAAGGAGTAAACTAGCCCAAAATCACAAAATTGACCACTGCATGAAAAATCTATGTTTTTGCCTGCCGTGTCTCGCCTTAAATAAGTGCCATCCATTGCGCCTACTACTCTTGGGAAGCCAGCTATTTGAATGAATTGTGTTTGCTTCTGTTAGATTATGCGGGGTGTTGTTTGGAAGTCAGTGAAATGCGTGACAATGTGTTGAGCTGTAAGTGCAATAATTGTTTCCTTTACAATTCGACATATTGATGGTTGTGATGGGCCAAATCATCTGCATTGCATTGCTGCAAACAATGCATAAGCACCACTTTCAATTCATCCGAAAATGAATTGCTGCTTAAATGTCACTGGTGAAATGACGTTCCTCACTCAGTCGCTCATAAGGATGATGCCTGCTCTGTCCAAACAATACCATTTTTAATTAATTAAGCAGTGTCAAACTAAAAGATTTGTGCATGTCTCTGTCTACACCATCACAATCCCCTACTGGCAACTCTTAACCACTTGAGAGACTAAAAATGGCACTTTGAGAAGCTTGATAAATACGGGCCCTGATTTGTGCAATATATGAGTGATTGTCGTCCTATGGACAGACTCGCCCACCTCAGCTGTAGATCTCTGCAGTTCATCCAGAGTGATCATGGGCCTCTTGGCTGCATCTCTGATCAGTCTTCTCCTTGTATGAGCTGAAAGTTTAGAGGGACGGCCGGGTCTTGGTAGATTTGCAGTGGTCTGATACTCCTTCCATTTCAATATGATTGCTTGCACAGTGCTCCTTTGGATGTTTAAAGCTTGTGAAATTTTTCTGTATCCAAATCCAGCTTTAAACTTCTCCACAACACTATCTCGGACCTGCCTGGTGTGTTTCTTGTTCTTCATGATGCTCTCTTTGTTTTCAACTGACCTCTGAGACTATCACAGAGCAGGTGCATTTATATGGAGACTTGATTACACACAGGTGGATTCTATTTATCATCATTAGTCATTTAGGTCAACATTGAATCATTCAGAGATCCTCACTGAACTTCTGAAGAGAGTTTGCTGCACTGAAATTAAAGGGGCTGAATAATTTTGCTCGCCCAATTCGTCAGTTTTTTATTTGTTAAAGAAGTTTGAAATATCCAATACATTTTGTTCCACTTCAGGATTGTGTCCCACTTGTTGTTGCTTCTTCACACAAAATGACAGTTTTATATCTTTATGTTTGAAACCTGAAATGTGGCAAAAAGTTGAAATGTTCATGGGGGCTGAATACTTCCGCAAGGCACTGTATGAGACTGAGAGGCATGTGCTGCGCAACAGGATGTGTGAGTTGGGTAGGGGCTGGAGCTTAGAAGGGATCATAGGTATGCATACAGACATGTGGGGTAGTTGTAGGGCTCTTTTTCACTTTTTTAATCTCACAGGATTGTGTGGTAGAATCTGAGGTAGTAGCCTCCAGTATTTGAACCTGTAATGGTACACACTCCGTTACAGTAGGTGGCAGTATGCACCTGAAAGTAAGGTTGTGATCCGCCATTAAACCCAGAGAAGAAGAAGAAGAAGAAGAAGAAGAAGAAGGGTCACCTGTGGGAACACACAAACTGTACAGAACACATAGCACAGAACAGAAACACAGACCAGGGCACGCAAAACACAGGAACTGAGACTGGGGGACGTAACAGTTAGTAAAGACATATCCCAACAGCCTAAAGGCTGGCTCCAACCTGAGACACGCCCGTAAACAGAAGAAGATAAACACAAACACCAACTTGGAAGCTGGCGGAAGTGCGACTGTTGGTGTTAGAGCGGAGGGAAAGTGTCGGCTTGTTTCCACCGGCAATGCACCATGGGGCGGAGAGGGTCCGGCTGTCGGACAACTTGTGGGGATCTACTGCTAACATTTTGTAAAAAAACATGCAGGCTAGGTTCTCCAGTCAGTGCCCCTGACGAAGGCACTGGCTTAGATCTGGAGTTGGTCCCCGGGCGCTGTATATGGCTGCCCACTGCTCCCTCAAGGGATGGGTTAAATGCAGAGAATGAATTTCGCTACTATGTATTTGTATGTGACAAATAAAGTACCTTTCCTTTCCTTTCCATTGCAACATTTGACCACTCTTATTTGCAGAACTGCTCAAGTTCAGTTAAATTTGATGGTGACCGTTTGCGGACTGCTGTCTTCAAGTCATTCCAAAGATATTAAATGGGGTTTAAGTCTGGGCTCTGACTAGGCCATGCATGGACATTCACCTTTTTCTCCTTCAACCACTGTGTGGTCAGTTTTGCTGTGTGCTTTGGGTCATTGTCATGTTAGAAGGTAAATCTTCTTCCTATTGACAACTTTCAGGCTGAGAACAGCAGGTTTTCCTCAAGAATGTGACAGTATTTTGCCCCATTCATTTTTCCTTCTATCGTGACAGGTGCTTCAGTCTCTGCAGCAGAGAAACAACCCCATAATGTGATATTACCTCTTCCATGCTTTACTGTAGGAATGGTGTTATTTAGATGGTGAGCTATATTGGATTTTCGCCAGACATATCGCTTGGCGTTGAGGCCAAACTATTCCATTTTAGTCTCATCTGACCATAACACATTTTTCCACGTGGCATTAGAATCTTCAAGGTGCGTTTTGGCAAAGCTCAGTCATGACTTGTATTCCATTTCTCTCAGACCCATGTTGTGACATGAAGGGGAGGGTCTAACATTGAGGTAGACATCCTATCACATGTAAAGGTTGTCTAAATGTTTTTTGTTGAAAGTGTACAAGAGATTCTATAATACATACCTACATACATACATACTGTAGGTCTGTGTGTTATTGTGGTTTACTCACCTAGCTGCTTGGGTAGGCTTCACGTCTGAGTGGAGGTTTCCAGGTATCAATAGAAACCACATTTGTTTCAATCCTGGCTAGGTCAGTAGGAGTGTCCCTGTGTGAAGGCATGAGTGAGTGTGGGTTTGTGTGCTTGTGTTTGCTTCTACATCTACTTTTTAAGTCTCAAAAGATTAAAAAATCAGTTGCATAATACCACTGGACTATATAATGTGAAATGCTTTTAATTCATGAAGATTAGAAATTGCAGATAAATTCACCAAATCCAGAGTCCATTAAATGTATCTCAATCTAAATCAAAACGTTTTTGGAAAAACAAAAATATCCTACGGAAACATAGACTGTATTAAAATCATTGGAAATGTGGATTTAGTTTTTTGAAGATATAATTTTGCAGACAGATATGAACATATGAAGCAATAAAGACCACCTTTAAAAAAAGGAGAACAATTTGCCAGACTGGAGAATGATGGAGTCTCAGAAACCAATGACAACTGTTACATGACAACATGTTTAATTCACCACAGCCAGGCTTTTGTGTCTTCTCTGCACTCCCCTTCTCTCTTTATGAACTCCTTGTTTTGACACAAAAACAACAACAGACATAAAAGAACAATGTGAAAAACAGTTGTCCCAAGACTGTAGTGTGTTACTGCATCACAACCTGATATGGAGTTCAAAGGTTTCGTGACTCACTGTGTGACTTTCTGATAAAGAAGGCAGCAGGAATGAGGATCAGAAAGAAAGATTTGGAAGCTACCACCAGGACCCAGCTCAGACCACAGTCAGCAGAAAAAAAACAATCAGGAAGCTCTGCAGGCTCACATTGGTTGATGTTGTGGGAGGAGTCTGTACACAAAGGAAGAGCATCATTTACAGATTTTGTATGGTTAACAACAAATTGATTAACAGTCCTTTTCTCTATATCTCTATATTTTTTTTATCTCTTTTGCTATCAGACACTGACATACTCTAAGCAAACATTTTTTGTCCTTTGAACAAGACCATAAATGCTCACAGATTACTTTTGTAAATAATTATTTGTTCTTAGCATACTTACCTACTACAATAATGGTAAGAAAAATGAATACCTACTATGTATTGGTTATACAGTATACTATAAACGTAAGCCTACATCATTTTTGTAATGATGGCTCCATTGAAACCAAAGCTAATGCTATGTTAAATTGTGGGTTAGACATTAGGGATGAGATCTTATTGTTTTATTTTATTTTCAATTTGTCTTCTCCATAGTCCTGGCTTGCGTCCTGTAAAGTACATGATCAAGTAATTGAAAACACAATATAGGCAAACTTGATGCTGCCCAACTGTAACGTTTCCCAGTTCCCCTTCCCTGGAAACTGCCACATCCCTAGTCTACATTACTCAGAACTACAATTCCCATTCCCCGGTTCTTCTTCCTATGGACTACAGCTTCCCTAGTCATGCCTCCTCTGAACTACAATTCTCATTCCCCAGTTCATCTTCCTGTGAACTACCGCTTCCCTGGTCTTGCCTCCCCAGAACTACATTTCCCATACCCGGACTCAATTATCCAAATTCAGTACACCTTCTCTCACTTTATTCTGTATTTAAGCCACACACTCTCCATTACCTGATTGCGAGGTATTGTGAGTATTACTCTTCTCCATTTCTGAGCATTCCATAGGTTATTGATATCCCGGTTTGACCCTTACCCTTGTTGATTGATTATTCTGTCTTGGATTATCCTGTTTGTACATTAGCTTGTGGTTTGATGTAGTTATTCTGGCTTGACCTATTGCACTGTTTGATGATTCTGCCTTGGATTATTTCCTCTGTACCTTTGCATGGACTGTATTAAAGAATTTGTTCCATTTTACCTTTGGAGAAATCAGTCATTACACCAACAGTGTTGAGGAAGACATGCAGGATTGGGTAAAAATCAAGACATAACTAATTCCAAAATGCAGACACATTGTATTTCCATTGCAAATTCAGTTTTAATCATATGACCCCTCCCCCCACACACACTCAACAAGATTTTTAACACTTCTAACTTGAAAAGCATGGCCCTCCAATATTTTCAGAGGGTAACAATATTTTCTTAAAGTGGAATAGTTCTTACCCAATGCAAGCCTGGTGGTGATGTTTCCATATCTGTAGATCTCCTTTCCTTTAATAACTCCTTTCTTTCCTTCATCCACCACCATGTTCTTCACAGTCCCACAGTAGTAGAGTCCCAGGTCAGATTCAGTGGTGTTCTCAATCAGTAGATCATAGGTGTTGTTAGAGGGGTTCCATTGCAGTTTATACCGAGGGAAAGGGTTTAGGAAATTATCAAAACTTCCAGTGCCTCTATTTGGCTTGTGAGTTGGTATAACCAGGGTAGGCTGGTGTTCATGAGAGCAGTTCTTGAACCAGGTGATATAAACTCCAGTAGAAACTGTAGAGTCACAGTAGAGAGTTACATTGTCTCCTGGTGTGACTCTGAGCTCCACCTCTGATCCAGAGATTCGATCCTGACTGAAGAAAACAACACCTACAGGTAGAAGATGATCTTAAATACTAAATATACAGTAATTGAGATATCGTAGAAATCTGTAATGGCAATTAGAAATGTGACATCTTTCTCCACAGTCCCCACAAAATCACAATAACATCAACACAAATACTTAAAACAAAGATTTGTTTATATCTATAAGGATATTCATACTTACAAAAAATAGTGATGAGAATAATACACAACCTGTCCATCTCTTGATCTTGACAGACTGATGTATCATAGACTAGCAGGTCTTTGATGCCAATTTCCGTGTTTGTAACTGGATGTACTTTACCATGAAAGGACATCTGAGCAGTGATTGGTTCTATCAAATGGAGAGTTTTTAGCCTGTGGTCCTTTTTTCTAAGCATCTTAAGCAACATTGTGACGTCCCTGGAAATGGTTTAGCTTTGAGCTGATCATCGCAAATAATGTTGTGTTGTCCAATAAACACCCATTTTGAAAAGTATTTTTTTTTACTTTGCAAAAGAGAGCTTCTGAATAGCATAAATGTCTGTAGTCAGAATAATATAACATTATTAGAATTATTAAGACCATCATATGACATCATGTTTGATTAACCTTCAAACATGAAGGGGGGTCTGCGTGGCATGGTGGGTTAAGTCGCTGCATTGCAGAACAGTCTACGTCATGATAGTCATACATTGCAGGACAGTCTACATCATGATAGTCAATGGTTCAACATCACAGTAACTAAAACAGCTGAAATAAAAAATTCCTAGTTTATCATAAAACAGGTTACTTACACAGAACATGTCCACATCTTGCCCTGATGTTCTGATAGTTACGAGAGTAGCAGGCTCTTATGTTCGTATTTCTGCTGTGGGGACTTGACTAAGTCTAATTTACATTGAAAGAAATATGAGTAGTGACAATGGATTGTACTTTATTTTTAACCCCCTCGCGTTGTGTGAGATGAAGGGGAGTGTCTGGTATCCAGGAACACATCACATCACATCAACATCGACATCTTTTCACACCTTCTCGTCAAACAAGTGATGTCATTGAAAAATTGTCTGTGTTGAGTTGGTCCACAGTTAAAATAACTAAAATTATTTTAAAAAGCAATTTCAAAACATCCTAATGATAAGAAACTCTTACTTCTTGACCTATCTGACCTATAAACTTGACAGTGGACACAGGATATAACCAGGCCTAAATGTCTGCAGTCAGAATGCATTATGCCTGATGTTTGACATCATTTCCTGCCTTCCCAGCTGTCCAGTAGTGAAGCTTTTGATTAGAACTTTAATGCCAACCTGTGTACATGTGTGCATGTGTGCACTTGTGCATGTGAGAATTGTTGTGGTTTAAACAGCTAGTGCTGCTGCAGGGGCCCTACATTTCTGGTCTGATAGGAAGTTTTCAGGTCACTAGAAACCATTTCAGCTTTATTTAAATATGGGAGCTGACACCCAATTGCCATTTATGATAACTGAGTAAACTGTGAAGGAAGTGCAAAGTTTGAGTCCGTATTTTAGATTCAGTACATGTATTACATAAACAGAAAGTGCACAGTGAAAATACAGGCAGCAAGACAAAACAGTAATCAGCCCCTCCCATTGGTGCAGGGAGGGAGGAGTCAAATGCAGGATGACCTACTATGGGAGCTTTAATGTAGTAGCTACCAAATCAATGAAGCCAAGACTGTTAAACACGAATAATAGGACACAGTAATATTTAAATAAAGTCCATTCCTAGATATGTACAAGGTTTGTGTTTTTTTTCTGTGTATTCCAATTCAGTTATTTACCCTGGGTGGAATACGCCCAAAATTCACTTGTACATTCTTCGTTACGGCTAACACCTTTCCACTGTGTTCTTGGTTACCAGCCTCCCCTGTTCCCGTGGGACACCGAGAGCACCTGGGTGGAGTCTGTGGAGGACTGGTTTACGCGCAGCTCAGCAGTGTGGGATGTGGCTCATCAACACCTCGGGCGGGCCTCCCAGAGACAGAAGGAGCAGGTGGACAGGAGGCGGAGACCAACTCTTATATTCCATCCGGGACAACGGGTATGGCTTTCTACGCGTGACATACGGTTTGAAAATCACTGTAAGAAACTTAATCCCAGGTATCTGGGGCCATATAAGGTCCTGCGCAGAATCAACCGTCTGCCCCGACAATTCCGTATGTCCCCCCTGCTTTCATGTCTCCCTGTTAAAACCCCTGCATTATAGCCACATGCATCCTCCCGTGGAGCGTGTTCCGCCTCCGCCCCCGTTCGAAGTTGGTGGCGGACCTGCCTATTCAGTTCGGTGCCTGTTGGATTCCCGTCGGTGTAGATCCGGCCTTCAGTACTTGGTTGACTGGGAGGGCTACGGACCTGAAGAGAGGGTGACTGCTCGTGACGTCCTGGACCCGGCCCTGGTGGATGAGTTTCACCTGTCTCACCCAGATCGTCCTGTTCCTCGGGGTAGGCCCCCCCTTCAGGGGTTTGGGGCGTCCAGAGCCGCCCATGGGAGGGGGGGTTCTGTGAGGTTTCCTCATGATGAACTGGTAATGCATGCACCAAACACTGTCAATCACACACCTCCCATGGCCCATGAACACAGCACACACTCAAGATCGCAATCACCTGAATACTAACATGTGCATCATTCTCAATCAGTATTTAAGCCTGCTAGTTTGATTCCTCTTTGCGAGGTATTGTTACAATCATTGACTTACTGAGCATTATAATAGTACATATTGACTACCTGTGTATTGACCTAGTTTGTGTTCTGTTTCTCTGAGCTGCCTACGATTTTGTACTTCTGCCCTTTACTGCCTGTTGATGACCCGGTGCCTGTTTGTTTTGTACTACGAGTTTTGGATCCTGATTGTGTGCCTTTGCCTGAGACCTCACGTGTACCGACCCCAGCCTGTCGACTATCAACCTTGCTCCTGCCTCAATTCCTTTTGCCTTGAACTTTGAGTAACTGGTTCATTGAGTATCAAGATACTATTGTTTATATCGATTTCCATTCCCAACTGATTGAGTCTCTGGATCAAGATATCTAATGAAATTATTCTGATTTTACCTTCTTGTCTAAGAGTGTTACACTCAGAGAATCTGCTTTTAGCTACTATGCCCGCCGCAGCTGGAATCAGCTCCCAGAGGAGATCAGATGTGCTCCAACAGTAGTCACCTTTAAATCCAGTCTCAAAACACATCTGTTTAGCTATGTATTTACTGAATGAACACTGTGCTAAGTTCAAACTGATTGCACTATATTTTATATATTTTCAGTCTCTTTTATTTCTTAAACTGTACTATTTTCTAATTGTTCTTCATTTTTATTTTAATTGCTTTAATTTTATCTTTAATCTGTTTTAAATTTTTATGCTTTCCTGTTTATGTAAAGCACCTTGAATTGCCATTGTGTATGAAATGTGCTATATAAATAAACTTGCCTTATATGTCATGGCAGTTTGTTTAGTATATGTTTTTTGTTGTTTAAACTGTGTGTATGTGTTTTGTGTATGCGCTGACCTCTGGGCGCTGGGAGTGTGATGGGCACTTGGTTGCGCATGAACAGTGCATGGGTAAATACCCACACCTGTGCGTACTGTGTAATCAAGATGCTATTTAGTCCCAGCGTTCTGGTTGGTCGGCGCAGATTATTATGAGTAGTACACTCCTGTCAGAGGAGAGAGAGAGCTGTTGTAAGTTACTGTCCATCCTGCTGTGCCATGCTGATGTGTCATATTAACATTCATATTTGATTAAGCCTTCACCTCGTTAAGTGTCGTACAATATGTCTGTTCTCATTGTTCGAGCCAGGTGTACGCTATTTATATTATATTCGCATCAGTGCCACGTTAGAGCACTTGTGTTAATATATAACGTTCCTCTCCTCTACACACCCAACACCTATCGTGACAGATGGTGAGCTGTATTGGATTTTCACCTGACATATTGCTTGGCGTTGAGGCCATACAATTCTGTTTTAGTCTCATCTGACCATAATTCCTTTTTCAACTTGGCCTTAGAATCTTCAAGGTGCGTTTTGGCAAAGCTAAGTCATGACAGCATGTGGCCTTTCTTGAGGAGTGGCTTTTTTCTTGCAACCCTCCCATACAAGCCACATTTGTGGATAATTTGTGATATTGTTGTCACATGCACACAATGACCACTCTTTCTCATGAATTCCTGCAACTGCTTCAGAGTTGCTGTAGGCCTCTTGGTAGCCTCTCTGACTAGTTTCCTCATGGCTCTATCATCCAGTTTGGAGTGACGTCCTGACCCAGGGAAGGTCTGTGTTTTACCAAATACCTTCCACTTCCTAAAAAAAGGATGTCACTGTGCTTCTAGGCAATGATAAAGCCTTTGAATTTTTTTGTATCCATCTTCTGACTTGTGCCTGTCCACAACTTTATCCCGTAAAGCTTTTGACAATGCTTTGCCACCCATAGTTGATTGTTGTCTTTAGTAGCACTACCAAGGACTGAAACGCTTCAGGAAAAGCTTGTTTCATGCTCAGCTAATCAAAATGACCACAGCTGATCACAGTTGATAGACAATTGGTTTTGTGTGCCATTGAGAAGGTGATTAACTACACCTGGTTGGGTTTACAAATCATTTTTAGGAGGTGGTGATTCTTTTTCCAACTCAGTGATTCTGTTTTTTGATTGTAATTTATTTTAAAGGGAACACTTAAACAACACAATGTAACTCCAAGTCAATCACACTGCTGTGAAATCACACTGTCCACTCAGGAAGCAACACTGATTGACAATCAATTTCACATGCTGTTGTGCAAATGGAACAGACAACAGGTTGAAATTATAGGCAATTAGCAAGACACACCCAATAAAGGAGTGGTTCTGCAGGTGGTGACCACCTCATTTTGACTTGTTTTAAGGACATTACATCAAAGTTGGATCAGCCTGTAGTGTGGTTTTCCACTTTGATTATGAGTGTGACTCCATATCCAGACCTCCATGGATTGATAAATTTGATTTCCATTGATAATTTGTGTGATTTTGTTGTCAGCACATTCAACTATGTAAAGACGAAAGTATTTCATACGATTAGTTCATTCATTCAAGGGCACATATCAAACACGCTCACATGATTGGTTGGTCCTGGATGTTCCCAGGGCTCATTCGGAGTTGGGGATGATTTTGCGTACCATGCACGTAATTCATGGAATGTCATGCAAAAACAATCAAAATTAGATGTTTTGGTCTCAAAGGGGCATTTTAAAGCCATGTTAAATGAACTATTTGTGGTTGGGTGTAACTGTTATGTTTAATGTTGTATATTTGTCTGCTGTACACAGGGCTCAGCTGTGAAATAGACCTTGGTCTCAGTTTGATTTCTCTGTCTAAATAAAGGTCTAATAAAAAAAAATTCAGATCTAGGATGTGTGATCTTAGTTTTCCCTTAATTTTTTTGAGCAGTTTATAATACATACCTGCATACATACATACATACTGTAGGTCTGTGTGTTTTACTCACCTAGCTGCTTGGGTAGGCTTCATGTCTGAGTGGAAGTTTCCAGGTATCAATAGAAACCACAGTTGTTTCTATCCTGGCTAGGTCAGTAAGAGCGTCCCTGTGTGAACCAGTGTTGTAGTCAAGACCACCTAACCCGAGACCAAGACAAGACCAAGACCAGAGTGTATCGAGACCAAGACAAGACCAAGACTTTTAGGGGCCGAGACCAAGCCGAGACCAAGACCGAGGGAGGGTGAGACCGAGTCATGACCAAGACCAGCGCCCCACACTACATGACACAATAAAATGTGAAACATGATCAAAATAGCTTCTCATATTGATCTGAAAGATCCACATTCCCATAAAAACACTGATATTAAACACTGAAAGCTGAAATTAACTTAACCATCTTTATTCAATACTCCAGGGTGACTTCCATCATTTAGTACAGAATGTAAAACAATTATTCATTGTTCATTACTAAAGTCTTGACTTTTCTCTGCCTTTTATAAACAATAAATTAAGTTATGTTGTTTTTAAACCAACAACAATCCTTTTTTTCAAAACCACATAGCTAAATGTGTAAAAAAATGCCAAACATTCAACATACAGTTGATTCATACAGTAATTCTATGTGAAATGTTGATGTTTAGGAACAACTATTGTAAGAGTCTTTTATAGTTTTTATGTGTAATCAAAGCAACAAAAGATATCTAATACAAAGAGGTCAGAATGTCAGTGGCCTAACTGCATGTGATTTATAAGTACAAAATTGATTTAATTTGGAGCAGTTTCATCAAAAGTAAACACAATTTAAATCAATGGTATTTTGGCCATCACATTTTTCAAATAGGTAAACAAGGAAGTTAAATGTTTGATATGGTATGAGCCAGAGAGGGTGTGCTGGTAATTTGATCTGCAAATGTAAATTGGAACTTAAAAATTAGCTTTCAGAAAGTAACATGCCATACAATAACCTATTTATTTGAGTCATTTCTCATATAAGTTGAGGCGCATTACTCAGTATCCAATCTCTGCTCATATCTATAGGTTATCTCTCTAACCTTAACGAGAGAGCATCACCTCGGCGCGTAGCTTTAACATCGGGAGCTGTATGCAGCTGACATTAGCTAAGGGCGATGTAACTTAACATTAGCTACACACGCGCAGCATTTTGTATACATTACTTATTGATCAAATAAGACTATGCTGGGACAAAAATTTGCTTTGGAGCAGGAGCATCGATAAGAGGACTCGTTAACGTCGAAGGCATACAATATCGATGGTTCATAAAACTTAGAACCCAGAGCCATATACAAAGATGGATTTATATATGGCTCTCTTAGAACCGGTTCTTGAGTGGAACCCGTTTTCAATCCGCATCCGAGGCACATTGCTAACATTAGCTAGCCAGCTTTGCTAAACATCACTCTTACACATAGCTTAACTTTCTTTGTGCTTCCTTTCTCAGTGACGATAAAAATTTGACGTAGTCCCCACCATCTCTGAAATCTAAGCACTGCAGTATTTACAAGAAGCTGTATGCTTTCTTCTGGATGTTGTTTTACAAATATATTCTTTATGATTTTTGTAGCCGAATTGTATTACTGAAGATTTTGCAGACATCTTCTCCTGCTCCCAGACAAATACAGCTCACTTTTTTGGGAGTGCGAGTAAAAGGGGGCGGGGATGGGTGACAGCGGTAACAAAAATACATAATTAGCAATGACCAGTCACGTTATTGCTTGGATTGTAATCAGTACATTTTACATCCAATAAAAGCAAAGATGTTAACAAAAAAACAATATACTGTATATGCAATTTAGTGATATTTCCACAGTTATGGTCTGAGTGGTTATGACCATGACTGGTCAAGTCCTGAGTCCTCAATGTCCGAGACCGAGACAAGACCGAGTACAAATGTGGTCGAGACAGAGACGAGACCGAGACCATCAAAAAGTGGTCTAGTCTCGAGTACTACAACAATGGTGTGAACGCATGAGTAAGTGTGGGTTTGTGTGCTTGTGTTTGCTTCTACGTCTACTTTTTAAGTCTCAAAAGACTTGCATTAAAAAATCAGTTGCATAATACCACTAAACCATATAATGTGAAATTCTTTTAATTCACGAAGATTAGAAATTGCAGATAAATTCACCAAATAGAGAGTCCATTAAATGTATCTCAATCTAAATCAAAATGTCCATGACAAAGCAAAATTAACCTATGGAAAAATAGACTGTATTACAATCATTGGAATTGTGCATTTAGTTATGTCCCAAGACTGTAGTGTGTTACTGCATCACAAAGTGATATTGAGTCAAAAGGTGTCCTGACTGACCGTGTGAGTTCCCGATAAAGAAGGCAGCAGGAATGAGGATCAGAAACAGAGTTCTGGAAGCTACCACCAGGACCCAGCTCAGACCACAGTCAGTAGATATAAACCAATCAGGTAGCTCTTCAGGCTCACATTGGTTGATGTTGTGGGAGGAGTCTGTACAGAGAGGAAGAGCATCATTTACAGATTTTGTATGGTTAACAACAAATTGATTAACAGTCATTATCTCTAAATCTCTATATTTTTAAATCTCTTTTGCTATCAGACACTGACATACTCTAAACAAACATGTGTTGTCCTTTGAACAAGATTACTTTTGTAAATAAGAATGTGTTCTTAGCATACTTACCTACTAGAATAATGGTAAGAAAAATGAATACCTACTATGTATTGGTTATAACGTATACTATAAATGTAAGCCTCCATCATTTTTGTAATGATGGCTCCATTGAAACCAAAGCTAATGCTATGTTAAATTGTGGGTTAGACATTAGGGATGAGATCTTATTGTTTTATTTTATTTTCAAAATGATCAAGTAATTGAAAACACAATATAGCCACACTTGACACTGCCCAACAGTGTTGAGGAAAACATGCAGGATTGGGTAAATATCAAGATATAACTAGTAACTAATTCCAAAATGCAGACACATTGTATTTCCATTGCAAATTCAGTTTTAATCATATGACCCCTCCCCCCACACACACTCAACAAGATTTTTAACACTTCTAACTTGAAAAGCCCTCCAATGTTTTCAGAGGGTAACAAAATGTTCCTAAAGTGGAATAGTTCTTACCCAATGCAAGCCTGGTGGTGATTTTTCCATATGTGTAGAACCCCTTTGTATAAATAGTTTGTTTCTCTCCTTCATCCACCAACTTATATTCCACAGTTCCACAGTAGTAGAGTCCCAGGTCAGATTCAGTGATGTTCTCAATCAGTAGATCATAGGTGTTGTTAGAGGGGTTCCATTGCAGTGTAAAACCAGGAAAAGGGTTATGGAGTTCATGACCATTTTGAAGGTATAAAATTCCATTGTAAGTATGAATAACCAGGGTGGGCTGGTGTTCATGAGAGCAGTTCCTGAACCATGTGATGTAAACTCCAGTAGAAACAGTAGAGTCACAGTAGAGAGTAACATTGTCTCCTGGTGTGACTCTGAGCTCCACCTCTGATCCAGAGATCCCATCCTGACTGAAGGAAACAACACCTACAGGTAGCAGATGAACTTAAATACTAAATATACAGTAATTGAGATATCATAGAAATCTGTACTGGCAATTAGAAATGTGATGACGTTCACCACAGTCCCCACAAAATCACAATAACATCAACAATACTTAAAACATAAAGATTTGTTTTTTATCTATAAGTTATGAGAATAATACACAACCTGTCCATCTCCTGATCTGACAGACTGATGTATCAGAGACTGGTAGGTCTTTGAGGCCAATTTCCGTGTTTGTGACTAGATGTACTTCACCATGAAAGGACATCTGAGCAGCGATTGGTTCGATCGACTGGTAAGTTTTTAGTCTGTGGTCTTTTATTCTAACACCTAGGCTGTGTGGCCTGAAGAGGAGGTTCTGGCATAGAGACAAGCATCTTAAGCACCATTGTGACGTCCCTGGAAATGGTTTAGCTTTAAGCTGATAATGTTGTGTTGTCCAATACAAACCCATTTTTAACATTGCAAAACAGATCTTCTGAATAGCATAAATGCCTGTAGTCAGAATAATATAACATTATTAGAATTATTAAGACCATCATCTGTCATCATGTTTGATTAACCTTTAAACATAAAGGGGGGTCCGTGTGGCGTAGTGGGGTAAGTTGCTGCATTGCAGGACAGTCTACGTCATGATAGTCTTACATTGCAGGACAGTCTACGTCATGATAGTCTGTGGTTCAACATCACAGTCATTAAAACGTCTGAAATAAAAAAGACCTAGTTTGTCATAAAACATGTTATTTACACAGAACATGTCCACATCTTGCTCTGATGTTCTGATAGTTACGAGAGTAACAGGCTATTTGGTTCGTATTTCGGCTGTGGGGACTTGACCAAGTGTAGTTTACTTTGCAAGAAATATGAGTAGTGACTGATTCAATGGATTGTTTTTTGAACCCCCCCCCCGCGTTGTGTGAGATGAAGGGGAGTGTCTGGTATCCAGGAACACATCACACATCAACATCGACATCTTTTCACACCTTCTTGTCAAACAAGTGATTTCATTGAAAAATAGTCTATGCTGAGTTGGTCCACAGTTAAACTAATTAAAATTATTTTAAAAAGCAATTTCAAAACATCCTAATGATAAGAAACTGTTACTTCTTGATGACTGAATCTGACCTATAAACACGTAGTGGATTTTTAGATGTTCCACAGGACTGATTATAGTAGCTGTCTAAGAACTACCAGTCTCTCACACTCTTGACGACTAATGGAGTAAGACCCGGAAGGGAGGGGGCCCAAAACCCCCACTATGGGTAGTCAAACAAGAAGCTGAGATCTCAACATTATACTGTATATCATGATATATCATTTTGGGGCTTGCTGGATCATCCCATAAAGGGAGTTTTGGTTTTACTACATGCAAGGCGTTATGATTTTCTCCACAGAGCGACTAGAAGAGATTAATGCTAGCTTTCTACAGAGAAGCATAGTCAAAATGTGATAACCCAGTCCTTTTGTTCCCGGATAGCGCCGCCGAGGCGACACAATCTAATTGTTAATATACTCTGTTGTTCTCAAATTCCAGCCAGTGAACTGACCTGTATTTCGTATGTAGCGGGAGTTGGGGGTGTCCCTTCTCGAGGGGAAATATAAGTCTTTGTTTAAGGTTAAACTGAGGAGATTTCTGTAACGACTCTCCTGGCCACACGTCTGTGTGTGCCATAGCAAATGTGTTGAATAAATGTTGTGAAAGGCTGAACTGCAGAAGATATGCTTAGATCGTAGATCATATTTTAGAAGTGTTAGATGATAGTTAATTCTTGGTAGTATTGTATAATTCTGTGTCCGGTTAAAGAGTTGTATTTATGCCTTTAATTGGAATGAAATATTATTAATTACGTGTTACGCTCGGGACCGGAGTGAATGGAATGGTGCGCAACGCACGAAACCCAGTGTTTTTTCGTTTTGCACACTGGGTTTTGTGCGTTGCGCACCATTCCATTCACTCCGGTCCCGAGCGTAACGCGAGCCCGTCCTCCCCAATTTAGATCCACCGACCGCGGCTGCTGTACACTTACAAAGTTCTCAATGCTTTGGTTTGCATGTAGGGACCCTCATAATGCTACCAGGGAAGTGTGGTGCTATTTTGAGCCTTGTTAGTGGTATATAATATTTATTTTTACAGACAGTTTATTAGAAATATAGTTTAAAAGACATTACCGTTTGTGTATACAGTGAGGCACCATCTTTGGAAAACAGACTCGACCTGTCAAACCACCAACTATGTGCTATGTAAGCTCAACTGTGGGCAAATTGTGTTTGATTTTAGTTTGCATCGCCAGCTGTAAGTCTTGCTCATTGATCTGCATGAATGACAGCAAAACCTCTTGCCATGGAAGATTCCAAGTCCCAGCTCAGCTCACGTAGCACAGCGTTTGTGGTTTGACTGGTCAAGTCTGATTTCCATTGTCAACTACTACCCCACAGGCGGGCAAGGGTGAAGGGTGCTCACATTCTTCCTCCAGGCACGCATCACCAAGCCAAAGGATTCTTATCACACTGCTCATTCAAGACGGAAACCTTTAGTCAGCACACATGCAGAAGGATTATGCATTTATCAACAAAACCTTTGCAAACTTGACTGTGAAAAAACATTGTCCGTTATCCCAGGTAATGCTTTACCAATTTGAGTAGGATCTAACCTGTGGAAACCACAACTTAGTTTTCCTGTGAAGCCGAATGAAACCCTACATTCATTGACTTTCTGACAGGTTATTATTTCTCACTGGGCTGATAAACATCCTCATCCTTGAACGAGAGTGGAACTCTTTTTATTGCAGCCCTAAATCACATGAAATACGTTCTGAGGGAACTATTTTGTAAAACCGAAATATGTCAAATATGAACATATGAGAGAGTCAATTACGTTTGTAGGGAACTAAATTGAACACTCGAATAACATTAAATATGAACATATGAAAATCATGACGTAGCATGTAAACAGCGTAGTTTTTGCTAGGGTGGAGGTCGGGGATGGTAGATGGGCGTATAAATTCACGACTTGCATGCCAGCGTCATATCTAAACTTTACCATTAGTAACCTCATGCCTAACCAAAACCGTTAGTAACCTCATGCCTAACCTTAACCGTTAGTATTCTCTTACCTAATCTTCACTGTGAATGCGTAATACGAGCTCGTCCTCCCCAATTAAGATCCACCGACTGCGGCTGGTCTGGACCAGTAGTGGCATAAGGTTACCCAACGTCAATGTGAAAGACTGGTGTAGAGCATGCCAAGATGCATGAAAGCCAATTATTATTATTATACAATTAATAATGAGTACTCTTCCTTTGTTCAAGACGCTTGAAAGACAATTCCATCATACTAGTGTGTTATTACACCAAATACAGTAATTATTGCTGAGTTCTTCCTAAATGAACACTTTAGTATTGAGTTGTTTAAAAAAATATGAACTTATTTTCTTTGCATTCTTCAAGGTCTGACAACACTGCATATTTGTTGTTAATTTGACCAGTAAAACCAAAATGTAAAACCAGAGACACTGATGATTTTGCAGCGGTCTGTTAATTCTTTCCTGAGCTGTACGTATGTACATGTCACGAGGTGTAATGGAAGGAGTCAAACGCAGAGTTTGAGGTTGCAAAGTTTTTTTCAATAGACAGAGCAACCAAGGAAATAAACGTATACTGTCGCGGAAAATAAAGAGGTGGCTAAACAATGGCCACAATATTACAGATCAAAAGAAATACTGAATGCAAATATTTATCTAGACACAATGTCAATATGAATATGGCTTACACATACAAATACTCTCGGCTCACATTAATAATCTCCCATGCTCCTCCACACAGCACCGACACCTATATAGAGAGGACACAGCTGATAGAAATGAGGTGCTGATTAGAGTGACGCAGGGGGGAGGAGGGAGCACGGTTCAATAGGCGGGGGACCCAGACCGCCTTATCATGTTTGCACCAGTAGGGGGAGCTCCAGGAGAGATGTTGACAGTACATACATACTGTACAAACATTAACATATTGTACATACATTCATGGTCAAATGTTTTGAGAATGTCAGCGATTGTCTATTTGATTGTATGGGCCATCCGGAAAACACCTTGCGCCTCATGTATAATAAAACATTGCACAGCTTACATACCAGCAGATGGCATATGGCCAAAACTTAAAAAGTACCTATCCACAGAAATATTCACATGTATAAAACTCATCATACGCCAGGTCCTGTGCACTTTTCCTTTTTAAATCATAATCAACTGAAGATTGACTGCACGTGAACAAGCCACTGACCCCACCTTGCCTCCTCCCATAAAAGAATATGCAGATGGCCTATAAATCTGCTCCTGAGTTCATTTCTTTGTCTGAATTAAAATGGCTGAACACACAAAATAAAATTCACAGACTGTGAGATTGAGGTTCTAACAACAGAGGTGGAGGTGAGGAAATGTGTCCTGTTTGGCACCTGTCATCAGGTATTAGCAAACAAAAGAAAGTTGGCAGAGTGAAAAAACTGTCACTAGGGCGTAAATTCTGTGGGTTCAGTGTACAACTCAAAATTAAGAAACGAGTGGTGGCGCATCGTAACAGTGTGAGAGTCGGTAGCATCTGTGCTCATGACACAGAAGGAAAGGGTGGCTGCAATTATCGGCAAGGCAATTATACCTGGCGTTCTGCCAGCATGTGAGGGAGACTCAAACATTCATCCTGGTAAGTATGAAATACACCACAACTCAGACATTTAAAGACCAGTTAAAAAAACATTAATTTCTGTCCAAATTACATAAAAGAAGCAGACTGAACCAACTGATGTACTGTAGTTTATTTTAGATAATGTGGGAACTGAGGAGTCCGGCATGAGGGAGACCCAGGAGGAAGAGGAGGAGGGGGAGAGGGGGGACCAATGTGTGCCCAGCACCTGCACATCAGGGGACAGTCCACGCATTGGATCCCTGCGCCACGTGCCTCTGCTGCTGAGGGACGCCAGACTGACCGTGTTATCACCAATGCTGTGCTGCAGTCACCAAATTAAATTGTGAAAACCGTGAGGGAATTAGTGAGAGAATGAGTTGATCAATGAGTTAGTTGTGAGTTAGTTGATTAGATCAATGAGTTGATTTAATGATGGGCTGACTAACTTATGTTACGCAGTAAAAGAACTCAAAAAGTAAATTTATCTTGTATGGCTTTTTCACATTCTGTGTATATCCTCTAACTGAAGCTGTAAGGCTGCTACATTGGGCCTAATGGTTGGGGGCCTTGCGTAGACCACAGGAACCAACACACAAACAGATCCAACCAGAACTCATACAAAACCAAGAATAACAGTAAACAGAAATGTCCATGGCAGTGTTCAAAGCAGGAAGGGGAAAATGTAACAATGATCTAAATTATGGCAGAGAAAATCCTAGTGCAACCCAGAACTAGCAAAAAAAGGAACACTTTGTTCAAATCAACTATAAACAATCAAGCTTTAGATAAAGCATGCAATCAGACCAAAGTAAATATTGGCATGGCTTTTCAGCGATGGCGACAACTCCAAGTTTAACAGAAGTTGTAAGGTGGTGGTGGATTAAACAGTTAATACCATTTCTCATTTGGGTTTTGGCATTTTGATGTGAATCATCCACATAAATGATCAAACTTTTATTAGCGGAGGTAATTATGTTTTTTGAATAGTCAACGTCATAGACGTATGACAGTAACTGTAGTGAAAACTTTATTTTGTAATGTTTGGTGAGTTTAATTAGAATTTGCCAAGTTACAGAGCCAGACAAGACTTTGCGGACGGCCCGCACATTCTCACTTTTGCTCAAAAGTTTGTGTAACTTTTTATACTTTTTATACATCACATCGAATGACCAGCGTATACAAGCTCAGAGGTGTCCTGCCCATTGAAACTCCACAAGCTCCCTCAGATTTTTGAGCCAAGTGGATTTTCTATTTAATATCTGTATTTGTGGGCACATGTTTGTGTGTGTTGTGCACACTGTGCCCCCTTAAAAAAAATTGGTGCATGATGCTTCTGCACAAGCTTTTCGTGCATACACAATGTTTATACATGAGGCCCCCTTGTCCGAGGAAGACAAGGTGAGTGCTACCATCAGTCCTATGTCATGCCAACAGTAAAGCATCCTGAGACCATTCATGTGTGGGGTTGCTTCTCAGCAAAGAGGGCTCACTCACAATTTTGCCTAAGAACACAGCTATGAATAAAGAGCAACTTCTCCCAACCATCCATGAACAGTTTGGTGACAACCAATGCCTTTTCCAGCATGATGGAGCACCATGTCATAAGGCAAAATTGATAACTAAGTGGCCAGTAAACTCCCCAAAACTTAATCCCATTTAGAACATGTGGTCAAACCTCAAGAGGCATATGGACAATCAGGAACCCACAAATTCTGACAAATTCAAGCAATAATCATGCAAGAATGGGCTGCCATCAGTCAGGATGTGGCCCAGAAGTTAATTGACGGCATGCCAGGGCAGATTGCAGAGGTCTTGAAAAAGAAGGGTCAACACTGCAAATATTGACTCTTTTCATAAACTTCATGTAATTGTCAATAAAAACCTTTGACACGTATGGAATGCTTGTAATTATACTTCAGTAAATCATAGTATCTACTGACAAAAAGATCTAAGAACACTGAAGCAGCAAACTTTGTGGACACTAATACTTCTCAAAACTTTTGACGACGACTGTACATTCAAATATACCGTACATACATAACATACATGAATATATTTAATCAATAAGCCTACTTTACTTATGTCTATTGCTGCTTAATTATCCCCTCTCAAGGCAGCTAGGATTAAGAACATTGGTGTATACATACAGTAAGTACCATATTTCATTGGACAGTGACCATTTTGTTTGTTTTGGTTCTGTACGCAAGCACTTTGAGTTCGAAATGATACAATGACAAGAAGATTCAAGTGGAGACTGACAGCTTTAAATTGAGGGTAAATTTATACAAATCGGATGAAACATTCAGAAATGACAGCACCGTATGTACATGGCCTCCACATTTTTTGCCACCAAAAACATTGGACAGTTTAGCATAATGTAGTAAAGTATTATTTTATTTAGATATTAAGAAACCCTGGGTCTGATGACTTCAATGCATTGCAGACTTCAAGCAGTCATTGCATGCAAAGGAAACAAGTAAATATTGACAAATATTGTCCTGTGTTTTTTGGTGGCCCACAATTAGAGGAGCATGCACAAAAGGCACTGTCATGTCTGACAGGTTCATCTGTTGTATATGAATATAGCCTGAGATTTAAGCTGACATTATGCACCTTATTCTTATAAATTATTTACAGTGCTCACTCTACATTTGAATGCATGTACACACACACACATACAGCAATTACATTCTGTACAGATCAAATAAGTAAAATACATGGCAACGTGGCACATGAAAAAATATTGTTAATTCTTACTAGATAAAAGCTTAGTTTTGACATTTCCATAGTGGATGAACTCCTTCTATTCAACGACGTTTCCTATTGCCACTTTGTACTCCAGAGTTCCACAGTAGTAAAGTCCCAGGTCAGATTCAGAGATGTTCTCAATCAGTAGATCATAGGTGTTGTTAGAGGGGTTCCACTGCAATTTATACCGAGGGAAAGTGTTTGAAAAATTATAAAACTCTGTTGAAACAACCAAAGTAGGCTGGTGTTCATGAGAGCAGTTCCTGGACCACAGGATGTGTAATCCATTGGATGCTATGCAGTCACAGTAGAGACGAACTGTGTCTCCTGGTGTGACTCTGAGCTCCACCTCTGATCCAGAGATCCCATCCTGACTGGAGGAAACAGCACCTACAGGTAGCAGAGGAAGAAACAGTGTTAGGAATTACACATTGTCTATTTTTCATAATAGATTTCTCTACTTCTCTACACATCAAGTATACCATAAAGTCAGATATCAGACAGCTATCAACAGTAATTCAGTAGTTTGTTTCTATTCTGTCATGTATAAAACCACACTACATATCAAATATGGAAACAATGAATGCCTTGTAAAACTTCATTAACTTACAAATGATTGTAAAGAGAACAACAAGGAACCTGTCCATGTTATGATCTGATGGTCTGATGTGTCGGATAGTAGCAGGGTATTTGGTGTGTATTTCCATGATGGTGACTACAACACTTTACCATGAAAGGGCATGCGAGCAGCGATGGGTTCATTCTAGGAGGTTTTTAGCTTGTGGTAATATTTTCTTCTGATGTTGTCTAGCATTGAGGTCAACATCTTTCACCTCATTGAGTTCATCAAAATGTAGACAGACAGACAGCACCATGGTGTCACTAAAAGGAAGTTAGTGTTGGAATTATGTTAACTCATTATTGCATTTCCAACAAATCAGTGTCCAATCATTGACAATTATTTTTATGGGATGTTTAGTGCCAGTCTTTAGAATAAGTGATGTATAAATATACATGCCTCTATTTGCATGTAAAGGATATTGATTTGGGAGTGTGCACATGATTGTATAATACATAATGTAGGTCTGTGTGTTATTGTGGTTTACTAGTGCTGCTACAGGGGTCTAGGCTTTTTGTTTCTTTTTTTTCTTTTCAGGTCCCTAGAAAACAACAGTTGTTTCTAATTGTATGTGTTTGCTACTATGCCACTCTGGTGGCCCCGTGTGTGTTTTTTAATGTACTTGTGTGCTTGAGTGTGTGTGTGGGTGGGTGTTTTTTGTGTCTAGTTTGCTAAATCAGAATACAAAGAGTGTGTGATAGAAAATAGCAATTAGACCTAATCTATTTCTAAATGAAGCACGTTTATTTTGCAAGACAGACCCAGAATATACAGTGACCAAACATCTCCAAAATGACATCATCTACTACAGTCTTCTGATTAGCTTGTTCTTTAAACACGTAGTACCATCATCAGCCCCTTCTTTCTTAAATCCCCACTGTAAGTTTGGGGGGGGGTTGCCTTGACCGTGTGCCCGTTATCTTATTTTTGTGTGGTGTGGGAGATAGGACAGATAAGGGGGTGGGTGAATTTTTATTACTTTCTTTGCTTGGGTACCACCAGTTTTCCTCATCTCCCTGTTTTCTTACCATGGCTAAATAAAAGCCCAAGTACAACAGTATATTGCTATCTCTGTGTCCTTACCTGCACCTACGACCCCATACCTTTTTTGCCGACTGCAGGGTGTCCTGGTCAGTGGGTTTGACACCCCCATCCCCTCCTGGGAAGTAGTGCGTAAAACAGTGCGTAGGTGGCCCAACCAGGTGTATCTAGTGTGCCTAGACAGGGGAGTTATCCTACGGGCAAAAAAGTATACTCCGGAGCAGGCTAAACTACTCCCCACTCCCTGTGAAAAGAAAGGAACAAAGGATTAATGTCACAACAGAATACACAGACAATAACACCCTAGACTAAATACAATAACACACTTCCACACTAAGTAGGGCCGTCACTCACACCAACAACAAAACACAGCTCTCACTCTAACAACAACTCCTATCAGTAAATACACAACAACACCAAAATCAAACCGACCAGAGCTTAGGCAGTATCTAAGTGTAAGGCTGGGCAATATGGCTGAATACTGTATCACGATATAGGTGTCTCATATTGGTCAATATCGATAATTATTTATATGTTTTATGACCTATTTAGAAAAATGAGCAGGAAAAAAATATATTAAAATTAAACATTTTTATTTTAAATTTAACCTTCAACTGATTATAATCCCCTCAGTTATAAAGGCAGCAATGTCAACACAACCACAGAAAACACTCAAATAATTTAAATGTAAACATAAGTCTTAACACTTAACAATTATCTGTTACACTAAGGTGCAAAATTAACAAATACTCAAGAAATGCTTAATAAAGTGTAATAAAATAGTGCAAAGTGTTAAATATAAACATAGAGAAACCTGAGACCTGAGAAGGTGGGGAAAACAAGTTTGTGTTATTTCCATGCAGTCTTGGTGGGGACGACGGTTTTGCATAATTTGCAGATGACATTGGTCTACAGTCAGACTTATAGAATCCAAAAAACTGCCATACTGGCAAGCTGACTGATTTAAAAAACAGAATAATATATCTAATCACACATGAACATTTACTCAAACCATCCTGTGTCCTCTACAGGTGCAGCACCAGATGTCAGCTTTCTCGTAACCAAACAAGACCTCACAGGCTGTTCTTACCAAACCCACCTAGTAGAGTTCTTCACATTACATGGACCCAGAATATTGATACGGCAAAGACGAGAGGAGCGCCTCTGTGCTGTCGTCACAACCATATCTTTGGTAACGCTTACACGTTTCTCCATGCTAGATGAATTAGAGAACTATGCCAACAATGATGGTCTTGACATAGGTAACTGAATAGACACCTGATCACTGGGCTGTAACACCTGTCTCACAGCCTTGTTACTGTAGATGCTTTTCTTTAATACACCACATTCAACTGCTAATGCACACGTATCATGAAGCATGTTGCAAGTCTTGGTGAGCAAATCCAAGATGTTTCTCCCTTTTGTTCACAGGGAGTGAGGAGTAGTTTAGAGCCACTCCGGAGTATACACCACCCACAGGATAACTCCCCTTTCTATGCACACAATCTACATCTGAGCGGACCACCAACTGTAAGTTTGCCTTGACCGTGTGCCAGTTAGTATAGTGCTCGGGTATTCAACTCTGGACCTCGAAGCCAGATCCACTCCACTTTATCATTGCAACTTTCTAATCTGAGACTTATTTAGAACTGGGACACCAGGTGAGTCCAATTAATGTTGAGGTAGAACAGAAAACCAGCAGGCTCCGGACCCCGTAGTGTAAGAGTTGAATACCCCTGATATAGTGTATGTGGTGGGAAAATAGGACAGGTTAGGGGGTGCAGGTATTTTTGGAATTATCTTTGTTTTGGTACCGCTCAGTTTTCCTCATCTACTCTAATTTTGCCATGGCTAACAATAAAAAGCCCTTTTGTGAAACAGTATTTTGTTGTCAGTGTCCTTGCTTGCACTCATGACTCCATACATATTTTGATGACGGCAGGGTGTCCTTGAGCAGTCGGTTGGACCTCCCCTCCCCTCACGTGGAGCTGAATGTAACACCTCAGTGCTAAAACGTCGAAGTTCTTCCAAATCATTCCTGCTCCAAGCCATTGCCCCCTCCACCTCTTGTGGCCTTGTCCTGGTCATTGTTTACACTCAAGACTGTGCTGCACCTGTATCCCTACCAGCTTAATAGGGTTTTGACCAACCTCCTTTGCTTTATGTAGGTGTGACCTCTACTTTTTGTGTAAGATAGGAAAGTCTGTGAACATATCTTATGACTACAACCCAATGACAAGAGTAAATTCTGTAACTTCCTTTTTAGGGCCCACTTTGCTAGACAGAGGATGACCATAACAGGGTGCCAGTGATGTCACCTTTCAACCCTCACAGTGGGAAAACACATTTTTTTGGGGGTTAAAGCGTACTCATCGTCCAAAGACGGTGGACTGGGCCAAGGTTGCCACCTTCTGCTCAGTAAGAATCACATATGTGATCATGTACAGTACTTCCCTTTTGAAATCCTTTAATGAGATCAGCTCCCATACTTCTGACAAAGTTCTTGCCTTACTGGTTGCCCACCACTGATCAAATAGGATTTCCTTCTCTCTTGCAATGTGGGACCTTTTTGTGGTTCCTGAACTGCTGCCTGTAGGCTTCGGGCACCAACGCATATGCATGTAAAGCTATAGCTTTCACTGTAAAACAACATAAACTGTCTTCTAGGGAAAGAAAAGCCACTACCTCCTGTACCTTCCCTGACAGCCTACACTGCAGAAGAAATTCAACCCTCTTTTGGCAACTGCAGCGCTGCAGCCACACTTTCAAAACCAGAGAATTTCATATTAGGACCAGTAGGTTGTTTATCAGCCTCTATCTCCCTTGTCCTCACCTTTAATTCAAACCATCTTGTTTGTTCCCTGTCTTTAAGTACTGCCTCGAAATGGGCTGACCTTGAGCCTAGTGGCCTCAGTGGAACCACCTGAAGCAGCAGAAACTTGGACAAGGTCAAGCCTTTCCTTTCGAGTCTTCCTGTCCATCACACCAACTGTGCAGGTGAGAGAACAAAGAACTGGGGAACGTACCACTAGGATGATGAAGAAAAACATCACAACATCTAGTCCATGAGACAAATCAAGGTTCAATGTATGGTGGTGGAAGTGTATAGTTCCTGAGACATGTTGGGCAAAACCCACTGCGTCAATTATGGCTGTAAATGCCTTTTGGAGAAGGTCATTTGAGTTCTCAATTATGGCTGTAAATGCCTTTTGGAGAAGGTCATTTGAGTTCTCAATTATGGCTGTAAATGCCTTTTGGAGAAGGTCATTTGAGTTCTCAATTATGGCTGTAAATGCCTTTTGGAGAAGGTCATTTGAGTTCTCAATATGAACATTGAAATCACCAAAAAAAAAGATAAAATGATCTGCTACTAGGAATGATAGATGATTTGGGAACTGATAGAAAAACGGATCCGGCATTCCCCCACGATCTGTCTATTGCGTTCCAAGGCACCCATGATGCGATTGGATTTCGTAAGGGCAAATTGTTAAATTGTTACAATGGAATTTAAAAGCTGCTTTAAAAATAAACGTACATGGTTTTTTTTAGCATGTTTGATTTGTCCATATGTGCTCGTGCTGTCTTCAGGTCTCAGCTACTACAATTAGTTGTTTTTTTTACCCCCCCTGGCACGAATGTCAAACTCTGCCTATTGGAGAAGCGACTAGTAGCATTGATATCTGAACTACACTCAACCTCCTGACACTGATGTCTGGGCATCAACACACAGGAATACATTAAAAACTACACTCAACCACCTGACACTGATGTATGGACATACACACACAGGAATACATTAAGAACTACACTCAACCTCCTGA
>JACXGM010009585.1:0-27361 GCA_016801145.1 Umbra pygmaea | reverse complement strand
AATCCTCCAATCCCTGTGTGAGAACCATGTGACTCTGCATGTAAAGAAAGAGAACAAAGATTTCAGATTACAACAGAGATGCATCACTTGATTTTCCCCATGTTTATTTTCATCCACACCAGGACGTTTTTGCAGACTGCCTTTTCTTCTTATAGTACTATAAAATGTCATGAAAAACCTTTGAAATTAAAAATGTGTCTTGTAAAAACCAATGATACATTTTTGTTAAAATTACTTCAATTCAACAGGTTTGACTCATGAAGGTGGTATCAATCTGAAATATTTACCATGATATTCAAGTAACCTCTGAAGATTGTTTTCAGTTAAAGTAATGATTCCCTGTTACACTAGATATCTGCATATTAAAGGTCCACTAATCTACTCAAGGGCAAAAATATATTCCCACTCAAGTTCATGGTGTGTGGATAAAAACAAATGGTTGAAAATGTATCTTAAGATATTGAATCAAGGCTTTTTTGAGGAGGACAGAACAAGCCTACTTGGCGAATAGCCAAGTTGGTACAAGGACATCCACGATTGTCCATGTAGCTAGACTGCCTTTTTGCAAATTTAACTAGTCGAAAATACTACTTGTACACTGGAAGTTAGAAGTTATGTATGTTTGCATGCTCAAACTTGAATGGTGATTGGTTAATAGCAAATGATCTGTAAACAATTAACTAAAGATTCAGCTAATATGGTAATAAAAATTGTATATATGTATAAACAATGTATAGTTACAATACATTTCAAGAAATTGTTACTAACCTAGGTTCTCTGGTTGTGAAATGGTGGCAGTGTAAACGGTATTGGTGGTGGTAGCCTACTGTAGTAATGCCAGTAATGGGGTTATGGATGTGTTTTATATAGTGACCTAAGTGTGACCCTGGAAAACACAATGTCATTTTACGCAAACATCAAAGTGGTGATATTTTACATCTGGACTATTGCAAATGTTGATTGGCCTCTAGTCATGTTCCACTAAGCCAGTGAAACTTATTCAGAAGGCCGCCAACCTTTGCATCAACTAGTTGGTATAAATAGATTCCCTTAGTCCCTATTTTCATAAAATGTTGGAAGCCCTAACTTTTCAATTACTATCTAAAGTATCTACAACATTTCAGTAGGAAAGACTTGCTACCACTGAGATTTGTGGTGGTTCCACCTAGCTGTCATACCATTTATGCACTAACTTTTCGGATAAGGGCATTTGCCAAATGTAAACCTGGCCTGTTGGTTGTTTTGACATGCTTTAAAATAGTCAAGTAGCCAAGGCTGAATAATAGACTGTAATGTTTAAACTGTCACATATGTTTTAACTAGTTAGAACACACTGAAAGAGTTCTGAGTGGACAAGTTTTTATAGTATACATGTTAAAATTGATACAGATATTTTATTCAAAACGTGTGTTACTGGACCATGCATCATGTATTCTGCCCAACAAAGGCTAACCGCAATAATGTAAAGAGTGAAACTTGTTAACAAAAAATAACAATTACTTCTATAACACTTATATACTTGTAACTAATTTGGCTGGCCAGGAAAAATTACTTTGAAACAACTTTTTGCGTAGTTACTGTGGTTAGCCTTTGCATGGCAGTATTATGGTCGACAACAGGACGAGATGAATGGAACCGTACGGTTCGAATTCAGATGGTCATTGATTTTCATTGTAAACAAATGCAACACACAATGTCAGGTAATAGAATCATCCCAATAGGCGCCACTTACTGTTGTTCACCGTATTGCACACACAAGGCAGTGAATTGATAGGCCTACCTATTTTTTTATTTAAATGACATAGCAGAATTGTATAGGTCAGATCGTGTTTGTGTTCATCATCGCCATTTGCACATTTTAAACCAAACCCTGTTGAATGTTATGGTAGATTGCAGAACACTCCAAAATCCCATTTCGTGTTTTGCTGTTGTCATTGTAGTGTATGGGAGGGAATATAGCGTATGTGTGGGCGGTCATTAACCGTATGCTGATGGCCCTGATTTGTTTCCTACTAGCTAGTAGCTACTACTCTCAGCGCCATCTTGTTGCAACTCCTCTACAGTACGTAGGTGGAAGAGTTTCTAGCTATAAGGGGGTGTCTAGTTGTAGTGACAGATCGCCTGGACCTTACACGGACAAATTAAGCGCACACTCTGTAACATTTAATTTATTTTGCTTGTAATTTTGTGTTTCCAACACGGAGAAAAATGAGCATCGAGACGCTTTTAGAAGCTGCCAAGTTTTTGGAATTGCAAGCCCAGCAACAACAGAAAACACGTGGTAAGTAAAGCGTGTAATCAATTATATGCATTTAGTCGTTTTTTTTGTTTATTCATTTAAAAGGTTTAAATTAATTCGTAATTTGTCAAATATTGTTTACAAAACACATTAATGGATGGACATCGTCTGTATGTACACGCCCGCCTAGTCCTAATTGAAATAGCCAGTTACTATAATACACTTACGTGTATAATTTAATATTTAATGTAGGTTATTATATTGTCTTAGTTTTTGTTGGGGGTCGTGACTATTCGAACTTCCTTGTCTCGATTCTAATGAAGTGGGGTTTTCTGAGATATATATTGGGAACTTGTGGTTTGATTTCAGATAAAACAATCAATTTTCAAATGTTATAAAGACCTTCCGTGTAACTACTGTATAGTGGCTATATGATAAGAGAGTGTAATCATGTGAATTCTACAGTACTGCATTACGCTGTAGGCTTTACGTGCTGATTAGTGCGCTTCCTATAGTTACATGTGGTGTTTATTTGCCCCAGTGTTAACGATGCCACCCCGTTAAGAAAACGCTATACTCGACAATTATCGCCCGTGTTTAAAATCGTTTTCGTAAGTATTTTACATGGGAGAAAAACAACTCACGGACAGAGTAGGGCGGTGGCGACGCGAGTGCTAAAGCCGTTTTACATAATGACCTGGGGCATAGTCAGCAAAGCACAACGTTTTGGAACGTTCAGAAGGAGTTTTGAATAAACATGCATGTGTTCACTAGTAGTAAAACAGTAATCAAGTGAATTTCCATAAAATAAGTTAGAGTAGATTTGGAATCTGAACGTGGCCAGTTCGAGAACGTCGCCCTAAAGAAGCAGCGGGGTCACATGACGACACATTCAGGTTTCCCTTCTGCTTCTGTCGCGCGCAATCACTGTTTTAAAAATGTAGGGATATATTATGTACACTCACTTTATTTGCTATTTATTAACGGTTTTTTACATCAAAGTTAAATTAGGTGTAGGAAATTATGTGGATAATTCCTTCGACTCGCGCGCTAATCGGTGATATCTTTTTTTGTGTGACGGTGACGTGTTGGTGACGTGTGAAAGTTTACCAGAGTATTTGCAACCGATTCTGTAGGTACCGCCTACTTCACCACGTGCATTCTCGCCACTCTTAACCACTCCTACACTCGGATGGCCCCTCCCGCGCTGTTTTGTGTTTTCGAGTGCTAGGTCACTGTAAGAAAGTAGGGCAGTGTTTCTCTACTATTTTGCTGTGGTTATATAAGTGGAGTTGCAAATGTTTATAACTGATTGGTTTTAGTGGACATGCCCTCAGTTAATTTACGATTTTATCTAGAACCAAGTAACATTTGAAAATATATTTATTAGTTCTCAACTCAACAGTACAAACATTGAACAAGTAAATCCTCCAATTGCTTATCTTTTTTACTGTATTTTAAAAGGGTGTATTTTATTGTAAGCATGTGGCCGTTTCTTAATTAACTTAGGCATACAAAATATTGTATTTATGTAATGCCAGGCTGGATTCACAAGTGTATTTGTAAACAGCTCAATAACAAGATTATCCTCTACCAATGATCTGGGAATTAGCAGGGTTCTCCTTATACAGTGTTAACTATCATTATAGGCTGCTACAACCATTTTTAAATAATTTTCTATAATTCTCAAGTGTGATGTGATGCACATCTGCTGCGGAGTGAGGAGAGATGTTAGAAATGTTGTGATAAACAGTAATGTTGTGATATAGTGTGTCAGCTCAATTATTTAACTGTACCAATTCTACCCATCACTACCCAACTGTAACACAGATAGATAGATAGAGATATATATATATATATATATATATATATATATATCTCTATCTCTATCTATCTCTCTATCATCCCTTAGATCAGTGCGTTCATATCTGATTACAAAATGGCAAAATAACAGAACATTTTGCTACCTTATCCAGAGCTCTGCATTCACCAGTCAATTTCATGATCTGTCATTTATTTGCCTCGCAGAGAGGACAAAGGGTAATGACCTGAAGGAGTTTGACGACTTAAAACAACCTGTTAACTAAATGTACTCACAGTAACACTTTACTCAGCACTTTGATGTCTTTTTAATATGTATTATGGAAAACCATACTTTCCCGATACTTCTAAAGCTTTTATTTCTTCTCGTGATGGGCTGTACTTGAATCAGGTTTAAGGACCAGACGTGCCATCTTCTTGTAGAAAAAATAGTGTTTGTGACTGGATGTTTGACGTGTGTGTGTGTGTGTGTGTGTGTGTGTCCACTCACAGATGACCAATCCCTTTACGCATATGCTGCTCCTGGGTTTTAGGATTTGTGGCTGTGTGAGTTAAGTTTTAAAAATACTACTTTGTAGGTGTCTTGAATCCGAGTCAGATTGTGCTGTATGTCAGTAAAGGCTTGTGTAGACCTACAACCAGTACTGGTGTGGCTAATATTATTCCCAAAGAGCACTGGCAGACAAGTAATGTTTGGACTACCTGCATTTGTGTGAAAATGCTCATTTCCATAACAAAAATATTTGACTACTATATGTTCTAATAAATATTGACCTGGTCCTAGACATTTTAAAGACTTTATCACTAATTTCATGGATAGTTATTTTTTCTCTAGATCAGGACCATAGAAAAGGTCTTCTGTTTAGTAAGTGCTTGTGTTTAAAAACGGCTACATACATATATAGAGAGATTTATTTTCATATTCAGCCACTATTCAGACAGATGTTTAATTGAACATATTATTTACATTAATTTTCTTGTTTTATTAAAATAAAATATACTTATTTAGTTGGTTTGGTTTATTCTAAAACATTTTGGTCCCTATCAAAAGAAAGACATGCATGTCCATGTTGGCATTGTCAGGTAGGTTTTCGCCAAGAGGGTGACACAGGGCTCTTTGCCCAGCATTTTACCCACTATTTTGGACATTGATATAGTATTTTTAAATAAAGTGGTACATGTTGTAAATAAACTATACACGTTATTGACTTTCATCAGTTTCACATACTTCAAGTCTCCAGTTGAACTGATATGTTTTTCTAATGAAAGAAGGGAATCTTGTGTAGCTTACCTGCTATAATTAAATTGTTTGACTCTATGGATGTAAAAACCTCCTGCGTGTGAAGGGTTCTAACACCACTGTTTCCATAGCAACTGGACAACCCTTCTCCCCCTTGTATCTACACATTGCAACACATGCTTTTGGGGGGTGGGGTTTCTCAAAACTGATTGGCTGGTGGCAGTGAGGTCATTGATTGAAATCAGGCATTCCACCCCCTCTCCTACTGAAGTCTAAACCCCTCCTTCCCTTTGTTACTGGCTTGTCAGATTTTCTCCACCCTAAAAAATTCAATGTGAGCTCATTTTTAGTTCAAACCATGTGAATGGCAGTGTTTTGCTCTTATTTTACGTGTCCTCTGTCTTTGTGTTGCTCTCTCAATGTTCATGTGTGAACAGTCTAAACTCTGGAGGAAACTTGTCTGCCTGGGAAGAGTTTTTTTAACTTTAATTTCGCACTAGCTCTGCCATAGGTCCTCAGATGGGGAGCAAGCACAAGACGTTTTCAGAAGGGAAAAATATACTCAAAGGCTTGGGTCATGAAAACTGTTCAAACTGAGCTTCTCTTGGTTTAAAACAGACATGGGGTTTGCTTTTGGTGTGTCTGCGGTGACGTCAACAAATCACTCCCACTTACTCATAGTATCCAGCTGACTCCTGCTCCCTCACTCACTCCAATATTTGTAGACGTCATTTTGACAGGGTTTTGTTTAGACCGAAGCTGTGAAGCTTTGTAAGGAATACCAATTCGCAAACACTCACTTAGTGTTGATTATTTGCCTTTGTCTTATAATTAAATTACTTGCTATAGCCTATTAATCATTATTATAATTTAATGGTGGTTTTGCCTTCAGCTCCTGTCACTAGAACAGCTGACTCTCCGGTTGTATGTAGGTCCACACGTGTAACAGTCATTGCTTATGGGGCCCTAGTAAGCAGATTACTTTGGGGAAGTGAAGAAGATTGATGTCCCAGCTGAAAGTATCTGTCTAACAATAGAACTATACAAGTATGAATGGGATTGGGCAAGCAGAGTAACATCTGCTTTTAGAGTCTGTTTTGTACATGGCCAACGAACATCTGGTTCTGTTCCAGCCCCAGAACCAACTCATTGTAAAATGTCCCCAGCTCAACTTCTATAATTTATATTCTTATGTGGCAGTCGAAATACAGTCAGAACCTGGGGTGAGGTTAGAACGATTGGACATTTGAAAGAATTGTCAGGTTTAGCTTTGGTTGGTCTTAATTGAGAAAATTAACTTTTTTTATAGGTTGTTGTTTGGGACAGTCCGTCAGATCAATACGTGAGAGAAGCCCTGGTTCAACCTTATTTCGTCTGGCTGGCAAGCATGTGTTTGTGGTGAAATGTTATACGCATCAGAATATATGCAAGGCTCTTCTAGACTGTCAGAAATCCACAGTGGGCAGTCAGATTATCCGTCCTGCCACGTCGCTCTCCAACAACTCCTTGTATCCGGATCAGGCGCCTGTAAATTTAATCGCAGAAGTATAGTCAGTGACTGTAATCATCCCGGGCATGATCTTACTAAAGCCTTTTGGTGTTGGGTGAACAGTGCAAAAAGAATCAGCGGCTCAGGCGACATGTGGTTGGGAATTGGGCGGAAGGAAAATTGGGAAAACTTCACAAAAAATAAATGTCCAGTGGGCATCAATGCTGCAGGTCTGTAATGAACATGTGGAACAGCCCTGCAAGGAGACAAGTGTGGTTCAGGCATCCTATTTCAATATCTCTGAAGCAGCGTAGTATAAAATCTGACGTTTTGGCCCTGAACAAGTCAACTAACCCAATTTGCTTCTGGTAGTTGCTCTAAAAGCACATTTATCAATAAAAAATTTGGCATATAAATGTTATTTATTATGATTATCATTATTTTATTATTTTTTTGCACTTAACTCCCTATGTAATAAAAACCTGGTAGTGTTTTAAACCACTAGCTCCACATCTAATAACCACATCTTCTTCCTATAGAGGACAATGAGCTGCGGGAAAAGCTTCGCCTTGAACAGCTGTCCAACCACACCCTCAGGCGCAGTGATGTCACATCCTATACCTCCCCAATCCGGATGAACCATGTGACCCGAACAGAAGCACTGGGCCCCATTTTGGATTGCCATAATGCCCCTGTCCCGCTGCAGTCCCCCTCCATGCTCACCACTGTGACCCCCATCTCCATGGTGACCTCAAACCACATAGGCCTGCCCCCCACCATCTCAACTCCCTCAGCCAGCTCTGTGACCACCCAGCGAGGGGCAGCGCCCAGCCTTGTTTCACCCAGGAGGGAACCACACTCCCCAGTGCAGGACCAACAGGGACCTGGCACCCCTCTATCACTCTCCCCTCAGGTTAGGGTCCACCACTCGCCTTCGCCCCAACCTGGCAACCACAAGCAAAATCACTTCCATCATCTCCCGCAAATGATTTCCCCTCAACCTGGCAACAATAAACTTCAGCAGAAGCAGTCACCCCAGCTGATGCAGCCCTACCCTGGCTCCATCATCTCAACCCCCCAACAGCCTGCCTTACTTCCTCAACCTGGCCCCCCACAGACAACACGTGGAGGCCAGACCAGCCCAGTTGGAGGCCAAGGCAGCCCACCTGACCTGGATGGGAAGAAGAGGCCTGGAGGGTAAATGGCAATATTTTTATTTATAGGAGAGATGGTCTGCACTTCTTATTTGCATTGTTGTTTTCTTTTATAATAATGTATATGTGTATTGTGAAGATCATGTAGGTGAATGTGTCCCTTTGGTCGTGTCAGTCACTTGAGTGGTAATGCACACAATTGGTTTTAGAAAATCACAAACCGAAAGTATATTGAAGTATTCTTGGATTACAGGGCTCTTGGATTACATTATAAATTGGCTACATCCTGATTGGACAATTCCGCTGTAATCAGATTCAGTAGGCTGCTTGTGAATTACACTTGATGAAGTAAATGAACGTAGCTCATGGAGTACTTTGTATTTGTTGGTTGATTTGATTCTTGTTCTGTGAGTCTCGTGGTCTTGCCCGTTCTGGACACTCAAACTTATAACGTGCTCCGATCTATGCTTTTACAGGGCAGGGACAAGAGAAGTACATAACAAGCTTGAGAAAAACAGGTGGGTGCATCTCTCTCCGATGGTGGCCTTTATTAAACCAAGCGTTGAGCTCTTTCACAGAGCATCATTACGGTTTCCGGTGAGATTAGGAGCACTGTAGTATTGGCAACATCTTATTCTTTTTATAAAAAAAGCTTGCTTGCTTCTGTCCGGTTCTAAAAGCAAATTGTACTCACATGTATTCCTGTATGGCTTCTGCATAGATATGGTCCTCAGTGTAATACATGGTAATTGGTGAGTCTTGGTACTTCTTAATGGCTTTGTTTATAAGGGCGAAGCAGATGAGGTGTCTTCCTGCTACCTCTGTCCTTTCTCCGATTATCATGAACAGAGAAACCTCTTCAGTATGTCTCATAGTAGTAGACACATCAGGAAATTGCTTTCTACATTTTCTTCCCCGTTTGAGGCAGTATGTGTGACATCTCGTCTCATCCTGCCTCTTCTTTCACTAAAAGACATCTCTCTGCCTTTTATCCCTTCACGCTTTATGGTTAGACGTGCCCACCTGAAGGAATGTTTTGACACGCTGAAGAAGAACATCCCCAATGCAGATGAGAAGAAGACCTCCAATCTTAGTGTCCTGAGAAGCGCCCTCAGATACATACAGGTAAATCAAAACCGCTTCATTTCCGGTCCTCTTGTCAAGCGAATGAACATGTTAGTGCCACATTATTCTCAAATCATACAGACACACAAAGAGTTTGAAATAAAATCAAACAGAGAAATGTCCATGTTTGAGAAATTCTGCAATGTGATAACTCAGCATGAGGAATGGACACTGACATCCATGTCTTGCTATTTCCAATTATAACCATTTGCACGTGTTCATCATTGTACAGTATCTCTGAGATACTGAGTACACCCCCAAGTAAAAATGTCCAAATTGGGCCCAATTAGCCATTTTCCCTCCCCAGTGTCATGTGACTCATTAGTGTTTCAAGGTCTCAGGTGTGAATGGGGAGCAGGTGTGTTAAATTTGGTGTTATCGCTCTCACAACCTCATACTGGTCACTGGAAGTTAAACATGGCACCTCATGGCAAAGGAACTCTCTGAGGATCTGAAAAAATAATTGTTGCTCTACATAAAGATGGCCTATGCTATAAGAGGATTGCCAAAACCCTGAAACTGAGCTGCAGCACGGTGGCCAAGACCATACAGCGGTTTAACAGGACAGGTTCCACTCAGATCAGGCCTCGCCATGGTCGACCAAGATGTTGAGTGCACGTGCTCAGTGTCATATCCAGAGGTTGTCTTTGGGAAATACATGTATGAGTGATTCCAGCATTGCTGCAGAGGTTGAAGGGGTGGGGGGTCAGCTTGTCAGTGCTCAGACCATATGCCACATACTGCATTAATTTGGTCTGCATGGCTGTCATCCCAGAAGGAAGCCTCTACTAAAGATGATGCACCAGAAAGCCTGCAAACAGTTTGCTGAAGACAAGCTGACTAAGGACATGGATTATTGGAACCATGTCCTGTGGTCTGATGAGACCAAGTTAAACTTATTTGGTTTAAGATGGTGTGAATCGTGTGTGGCAGCAACCAGGTGAGGAGTACAGAGGCAAGTGTGTCTTGCCTAGAGTCAAGCATGGGGGTGTCATGGTCCTGCATGAGTGCTGCCGGCACTGGGGAGCTAGAGTTAATTGAGGAAACCTTGAATGCCAACATGTACTGTGACATACTGGAGCAGAGCATGATCCCATCCCTTCAGAGACGAGGCCGCAGGGCAGTATTCCAACATGATAATGACCCTAAACACACCTCCAAGATGACCACTGTCTTGCTAAAGAAGCTAAGGTCTCCAGACCTAAACCCTATTGAGCATCTGTGGGGCATCCTCAAACAGAAGGTGGAGGAGCGCAAGGTCTCTAACATCCACCAGCTCCATGAAGTCGTCATGGAGGAGTGGAAGAGGACTCCAGTGGCAACCTGTGAAGCTCTGGTGAACTCCATGCCCAAGAGGGTTAAAGCAGGGCTGGAAAATAATGGTGGCCACACAAAATATTGACACTTTGGACCCAATTTGGAAATTTTCACTTAGGGGTGTACTCACTTGTTGCCAGCGGTTTAGACCTTAATAGCTGTGTAGAGTTATTTTGCGGGGACGGCAAATTTACACTGTTATACAAGCTGTACACTCACTACTAGCAACGTGTCATTTCTTCAGTGTTGCCACATGAAAAGTTATTATCAAGTATTTACAAAAATGTGAGGGGTGTACTGCTGTGAGATATTGTACATTTATCTTCACCTTTATCTTTTAAAACTTGTGTGATGTCTACTTAATTGTAGACTTGTTATTTTTAACTTCCGCTTTTGCTTTTATAGTTATTATTTTCCACATGCTTTGGCAATCTAAACAAATATAACACCCCACCTTATGCCTAAACAGCAATAACTGACTTTAGACTGGAATGATGGGGGGGGTTTGAGTTCATGATTTTAAGGTAGCTACCACAAAGGTTGACCTATTTTGTGTTAATCAGTTACTACCCTACTCAACATGCACATCTTTATTCTGTATTGGGATAACTGATCCCAGACAACTCTATAAAAGAAAAGGTATCATTTACTGAAAGTTTAGGTACTTGAACAAATAATATTTGACCTTTGAATTTAAATAAAAAAAACAAAATATTTAACACAAGTTCCATCCTTTAAATAGGCTAACTAAAAATTCCTTAACAATATGACACAGAATTACATTATTTCACTAGTTTTTCCTATATAACCGTTTCCACTTAAAACATTAGGGCTTACACTCTTTGCCTTGTTAGGAGTTTCAACTTAACTTACTCAGACTCTTGTGTCACCGTGGTACCACACATAGACACTCACAAAAGTTGCAGGCCTGATGGTTGCTTGTGGGTGTTGCGGCCGACAGAACGTTATTTTCAGTGAGGCGAAAACAGAAATTCCAACTTAGTTTGCTGCAAGTCCAGCTCAAACACAAAAAAAATGAACAGAACGCCAGCTACGGCAAAGTCCTCTTGCAAACACACTATCGTCCTCTCTTATTGTCCAAAATCGCGTCTTCTGAATCTGCAACTCTTTGCCGTTAGCGCCAGCTCTAGCTAGACACATTAACACACTTTTTAGTCTAAACAACTGTGGTTAGACAAAGAGATTGCCGTACTGTCCACCTATATAGTTTTGTGAGTCCAACTAGATCTTCTCCAAGCTAATGATTCTTCGTGTTCTCCTCTCCTCAGCTTGCCCCTTTTTTCCACTTTTTCATACTTTTTTCGTCTCCTTTTAAAAACCCACGCCCTCACTCATTACCTTCCGTACTTACAACCACACACCACAGATAACATTGACTGATAACTAAATTAACCAAACAACATACAACACTTCAAAATAAAAGCGCAATACGTGTAAGTATCAGCCAGTTTACCCCACTTTTTATCTTCAAAACCATTTAAACTGTTTAACTCCTTAGTCTTTCACTATTTACATCCTGTCTTTTTTACATCCTCTTGTAAACTAAATTATTTTCAGTTAAATTGCATTACTGACTTTTTTTTCACTTTATTTCAAACAGTAAGTTTCTAATCACTTAATCACCATGGCTACACAAATGTTTCCCATACCAATCTCAAATGAGAAAATGTTCTCAACGTGTCCACCTGGTTAAGTAAAGGTTAAATAAAATAAAATGAAAGCCAATAAGACCTTTACGTTGTACTGAAATTTAATTCAGTTAAAAGTATTGCATGATTTAGCAAAGATTAATTTGACTTTATGGTCAGTGTTGTTTTTTCTCCCCTCCCCAACAGTCTTGTCCAATACCCACTGACTTTTGCAGCAAAACAGTGGTCATGTTGTCTGATACTGGTCCACCACAATCCCCTCACGTTTCTATGGTCTATTGAAGTTACATTACGGAGAGATTTATGTGGGAGCACAAATTTAGCAAGTATGCGCTCATTTATTTATGTTTTACTATCTAAAGTCATTGTCCTACGTTCCCAGATTCAGATAAACGCATGGATACATATTTCTGATTCTCAGTGCTGTATGGACAAATTTGTTGTTGACATGAATCATTAGTTTAGCGACGTTGCAGAGTCTTTGAGAACATCTCCTCGGTAACAGATTATTAGGAGTCACAGACATTGTTGTCTTTAATCGTTAGTGGTTGAGCTCTTAGTGCTGACTTGGCGAGCAGGAAGAGTGGTGGGGCATGGTGCTACATTCCCGGGCAGCCACGTGTGTTCTCTCTGCTTGACCTCTTTCTGCGCTCCCGGCTTCTTGATCTCAACTTTACCTTAGTTACTTGAGGCAGGGGTGGTGGACACTGCTATACGAGAGTGTGACCAATGAGCAGCTATGATGTTGAATAAGAGGATTTGGGCAGAGGAGAACGTTTCATTCGATTCATCTTACATGTGAAATGTCCATCTAAATGATGCTTATAGCCATCTGACTCTGAGCAACATGGACTATGAACAGTTCTTCCCTCTGCATTATCATCAGTGTGATTATGTAGCTAAGGAGCCACCTGATCCTCGGTCAGCACTCAGACTCTCGGTTGCTTTACAAATACACATCCGTTCTTGTCGTCTCCTTATCAGTTTGCCCCCGTTTTCAAAAGATGTTTGTCACTGTGAGGTTACTGTGTGCCAACTGCCACTGTGCTGAGAAGTCAGGTTACACTTCCTTGTTCCATTTTCTTCTCTTTAAATAGAAAATAAAGTGAGTCAGCAAGAGAGACTCAAACCAGACTAGGAAGTTGCCTGTATGGCTTCCTGCCTGCAACGTGTGTATGCTTCTGGTTTCAAAGTGACCACCGCTGTTGTGGAATGTAGCAGTCTTTTGATTCTTGTAAGCAGATACTTTTTTCCCATCTCTCAGATTGGTATGTTAATCTCTACTTTCTACTTTAGTCACTTCCCCTACAGAGCTTCAATTCCATTACACATGATTTATGCAGTTGGGACAATGATGCTCTTGAACCAATGGAGATTCTGTTGCAAATGTTTTTATTTGCTTTATACAGCCCTACTCAGTGTAATTGTAAATGCCATAGGTCTGTGGGAAGACTTCTCATTCACAAGTGCCCCCAATTGGTAGTGTTGTGTGAGCTCACATGGGCTAGATGTGCATTTATTTGACATTTCAACCTCATAGGTTCTTGAGACAATGATATTCCTTGTAATGAAAGGGACATACGCACTGAATGTAGGCAATTTTTTGAGAGTGAAAACTGCAAATCAGATTCTATTACAGACATACTATTTGACTCATTGGTAGTTTAGGATTATCTGTCTTCATTGCTTCTGCCTGATATAATGCAAGTTAAAATGGCTGGAGGAGAGGGGGAGAGGTGAGAGAGAGGCTTTGTATATTGTGCTGCAGAAACACCAAAACCCTAGGGTGCTCATTTCTGGGACTCCTCCCTCCGTGTGCCGCCCCTCACACAGCCACATGAACTGAGAGCACATGGCTAGCCTGAAACTGGTGACGCCAAGCCCGTAGGGGGGGGGGCTTGCTGCCTACCAACGTGACGCTGGGGAATGCAGTGAGGAAGGAGAGACACAATGAGGAGAAAAGGGAGACATTCAGACAGTCATAAAAACACAGGCATGTTTCCTATTTTGCAGAGAGCGCCTCTCACAGAACCGGTTTGGGAAGCTGAAGCTGTGCTGTCGGAGGGAAATGTTATATTCCACATAGGGGTGGGCGGTATACAGGGTTGAACGTGAATAATGGTGTAATGTTGTGCTATTATATGGATATCAGGATAAATGTGTACAATTATTAAATTAAATATTTAGTTTCATTTCATAATGTCCACCTGCCAAAGTCAACAAACAAGCATGGGCATATGTGAACTACCTAACGTTGGCTGCGAACATTTAGTAAAATAAAATAGCTACATTCATTTTTAAAAATATCGCAAAACCAAGAGCAAATTAGTAGCAAAACCAAGAGCAAATTAGTAGCTAAATCTATTGACAATGATTGATGTGGAAAAGAATACTGTTGAAGTGCTGGACGGTGAAGAATCACTCAAGCTTAGGTAACTACGATAGCACAGAGGTTAGCTAGCCTTCGTTAACGGTAGCTATCCATTTTATAAGCTTTTCCAGTGTCACCGCTCGACACAGACCAGAGTTTAAAGTGTGACACTAGAGAAATGTCATCTACCTAGCTATCGTTAACCGACCATAGCAGAGAGTAGCAGCAATCAGGCAAGTGTTATTTAAAAATACTTTTGGTGTACTTACAAACATTTTAATGCCTCGTTTTATAAGTACATAACCTATTTGTACTACTGTAGAAGTTTGGTATCATTCTGGACATTATTAGTGTGGTTATTTACGAGACACCCTTGGTTCCATTTGCGCCTGCACTAAGCAATTCAGCTGATAGCTCTAACTTGACCAAAGGGAAAAAAGCTTATGGGGGGTTGTTTGGCTCAAGGTTAAGGTGCAAAGGACCCTAGGGTTATATTACTCTGAACCATCACTTTAATTGGGATGCTAACAAAAAACAGTATTAAAACAAAATGTAATGTTACTTACTGGAACAAAAGAATTGCCAACTCCTTTGTCTTGTTGTACAACCGAACGCCATAGCCACGCCCTAAACGCCCCTGGCCTTTGCTTTATCGCCGATTTTAAAATCAACAAGAATGTATTGCAGAAGGCTTAAATCTAGCGATTGAGGCCATATACTCATTATGAAAATGTTTACTGAGGTAGTAAGTCAAGTTAGAAGTGTGTCTCATTCTCATAGACTATTACAGAAACCAAGCTCTTTTGCAACCAGACGGATTGCCCCAGCTGGAATTCAGGTAGAATGCAGGTTTAAGGCACTTCCGCATTTGCGTCACTTAATTTCAAATTGAGACTGTTGTTAATGAAATAGTTGTAAAGAATATATTTCAGTAAGGATATTAATTTTCCTTAGTCTTTAACAAAGTTATGTATTGATGTCTTAAGCTTGATTGGTTCAGTAAACAATTGCTATCATCACATGCGCGCAAACACAGGCCGTATGCAGCTGTTTAATGTCAACAAAATAAAAATGCCGGTATTGAATCTCAATACTCAATATTGGCATTTACTCAAAGTTTTCAGAATTGGTATCAGCAATGGAGAAAGTAAGGTCAGTCCAGCACTAAAAACCAGTTCACCTGCCTGTGACGGCTCATTGAGCAAGAGCTGACCAGCTACACTATGATAATGGCAGGAGACCATGAACTTGATCTTTGGAATGGTAGGCTATTTAATGCATTATATTTCCAACACGTGAGTTTTCTGGAAGACATTTTTATGCGTTTCTGCCACAAATTTGCCAGTCTTCTATCATTTAATAACTTTGAAGGGCTAATAAAATGTAACATTTTCTTTTGTCCACTGTATAATGATATATTGTTATCGCCTCTACAGTGGAAAATACAGAATCCCAGGTTGAATGAACTTTTCCTGTCAGGTTGTTTAGCTACAGATCAGCGCATTCTTATCAATTTCATATAAAGTTCTTAAAGAAAAGTCAGACCTTAACCCAGTTCATTTTCTTTTAAATGTAGGTTGACATTTAAAAGTTCAGTGAGTTAAGGTGGGGTGTGCAGTTTTCTGTTGAGATAAATGCAATCATGGGTTTTTAAGCACCACAAAGCATTTTGTTTTCTTTGATTTGATTCCTTTGTGTAAGGCTTTGTCATCACAAGAGGGCCTTTATAATACTTAAGTGGGTCAACTAGTTGGTAAGTTTTTTTGATTTTGTTGCACTTCCTTTCAAAGCAGCCCCAGATCCCAACTCTCCTCATCGGGAGTATCAGACATTGTTTTGGTTTTTTAGGTCAGGTATTCCTGTGAGATTTGAAATAAACTAGAATAGTGGACTTTATTTTGCCTGTCCTCAGGCCCTGTGTGTATGGTTAGTGTGGCATGTTTTTTCTATGAATGAATGCTAACGCTATTTAATTACAGGCAACCTGAAAGGGATCTTAACCTGGAAGAACCAGGAATTAACTGAAGGCACTATAAACTCATTTTTGTTTATTTGCATCCCCATTAACTTTTCCAGGAGCCATTGTAGTTCTTTACATACTGAAATAATCGTGCCACCTTATCGGTTTAGCATCATAATGCCTGATAAAAACATTGCATAAAGACAAGCTATAACTTAAAGGATGAATAAGGCTTGAAAGCGCAATCAGTATAACAGGAACGCTTGTTTTCATGACAGAAAACATGCCTATATTATTTTTTATATCTCTCCAGTGTCCAGTCCTTTCAATCCATGCTGTGACGTAGTACAAAGGAATTTGCTCGTGAAATTTGAAATCCTGCGCTCTCTAGCCCAGATGTGTGAAATATCTCATTGTCCTACACATGTCTAGGGAAGCACCTCCAGACCGCTGTATCGTGGTATGCCCCTTTAAATGTGAGCCTCTATAGATGAACTTGCCACAGAGAATGTAGCAGTTATAATAAATAAAACTTAAATGAAATTATTACTCAAATTAAAAGAATGGTGACATTTTTTAAAGGCTTTGCAAGTGCTCTGATATGTATAACATTATCTGTTTCATCATTCTAGGACCAGAAGTGTCTCCACAGTTTTCGCTGTGTGGATTTGCCGTCTTCACCCAAAATAAGCAGAGTAGTATCAGCATACAAGTTAAGGAGCCATGGCTCGAGTTTGGCTTCCTAGGAGTGTTAACACTAGGTGGTTTTCACTGGTTTAATCTGTTGCTGCAGAGTAAAACAGATGTACTACAACTCCATGGCTGACTGAAACATTAAGGAAAATCAATGTGCAAGGCTAAACCCCTTTTGTGTATTAGCTGGTTAACTGACAACCAACCACAGCATAAAACATGAACAGTAAACTGTTTGTTTGTGACTGAAATTGCATGAAATGTATCTGTTTTTGCTTAGGGCCCAGCGAGAAGACAAGGTTTTACCACAACTGATCTCTCCGAAATGCTATAGTCACAAGACCTCTGTTGATAGCACATTGCGCAAATAAAAACATCTCTGCAACGTGACTGACTGCCTACTGCAAATGTTAGCTGGCTTAGATTCTTGTCTGTGGGGCTGCAAAACAGTGAGTCAGTCAATAGAACCTGACTGCTTCCCTCTCTCACTCCCTCCCCACACAGCCATGTGCTCACGCCCCAGTAGTGTTCGTCTTACACGGCACGCACACAGCGCGGCATAGCTCATTCCTGCTCTACTTTCTTTCACAGGGACATACTGTGGCAAAGCTCTGCTCGATGGAGGGAGGAGTCATGTTTGACATGTGTGAATGAAACCAAAGCTAATTTGAAGCTTTTCTCTTTCTACTCTTGGCATGGGGTTGCCTAGTTCTCTGCAGTGTTCTTTTGTCTGATGGCAGAGGTTTAGTAGTAGGTGGATAATGATAAGTGTTTACTGAAAAGCTGCATTCTGTGATCTAGTGCTTTTTGGACAGTTGTACTCATGGTTGTACTGTATCTCTATGCAACTGTTGCTGTGTTTTTTTAATTTATTATTGTTATTTTCTTTTGTATGTGGGGCTAGTGTAGTAGACAGTGTTGGGGGGGGTTCTGCTAATGTAGGTTACAACATTGGATCATTGAATAGGTTCTACAATCATTGTTAAAGTTTTGTTATGTTTGTTGTTACGGTTTCAAATGCTTTAATATTCTGACATTGTACAACTGGTGCAATAGGGCTGGTCATCATATAACAGGTTGTCAAGGAAACAATGGTGGTTTTCAGCTGTTCCCATGACAACAGCAATGGGTGACTCCTATAACTAATTTACTGAGAAAAAGAATATACATAGGTACTACATGTGACTGAAGGGATCCAATTGGACAAGGGACAGGAACATCAGACTCATCCGCAGCCAATCTGATTATCTAGCAGCGTTGTGTGTTACTGGACTGATTGGGCCCAGAACAACACTAGACTGTTTTCCTATATCATATGTGACACAGATACAGGAACTACAGGCCAGTGAGCACACAGCTTGATGGCTATGAGTCACAGATGAGGTCTGACCCTGGCGATGCCTGTCTGGAATATTAAGAATGAGGAGCTGTTGTCACAACACAGCGCCCCACCGTGGTCGCCATTTTGGGAGGATACCCGCAAGCACTTGTTCATTGTGTTGGTAGTAGAGGAGGTTGTTGAAGTTCTGCACTTTTTTAGAATGCCTGGAAAACACTGCTGTGTAGAAAAACTGCTCCAGTGTCTCACACGATTGTCGTGGAAACCGTAGGAACCATGCGCATGTGTTCTAGTTTTTTCCGTTTTCCTAAATGGAAACCGCATAAAGAAGATCATGTCTCATGTGACAAGGAAACGTCAGATTTCTTGGGTGGCTGCAATTAGAAGAAAGTGCTGTACATTACTTTCTCCCAGTCGATGAGTGTGTCCTCTGCATTTTCATTCGGGTAAGTTCTCTAAAAATTTCTTCAAATGTGTTTATGTTGTCGGCTCTTAAAGCCACGAAGTGCACCCGATGTTGTTGCAAACCCAGGGAATTGCACCAGACATTGTTGCCTAGCCTGCTAGCTAACTATCAAACTGTTGCTTCTTCAAAAATACTTGATGGCCAAACATAAATGTTTTTAACAACTAGTTGAGATTCTGTTCATGACATTATGCTAGCTTGTCTGTGAACTGTGCTCGCTGTAATGTGTTTGTCCCACACAATGGTTCTCTACAAAAACATCCCCCACTTTGGAGGACATCACAAAATGCATTGTCCCCTTGTGTCCGTAGCCTTTTTTTCTGTGAGGTCTTTTAATGTAATGGGTTTGCCAGCTTAAAGCATTGATTAAATTGATGAGTTTTCATAATGAAATTATTTTGTTCTAGGTAAACCATATGAGATGTTGGAGAACCACCCTGACTGGAAACCATCTTTGCGCTCAGGCCACGGTGATAAGAAGACGACAGATGAAGCAAGATTTCAGCGGCAAGTTAAAGCGCAGGACCCAGCACCAGGAGCAGCTGTTGTTACCGCAGCACCAGGAGCAGCTGTTGTTACCGCAGCACCAAGAGTGAGCGCCGCCACTGGCACAGCATCAGTTGGAGCCGCACCAGCAGCCGCCATCTCCGGCACAGCACCAGCAATTGGAATGTTGAATTTGCCCATTCCTTTATACTGTAATTTGGACACCTGTAATTGGTCTTGTTAAAATAGCAATTACATGATTCTCAGCATAGATAAAATATAATAGCTTAATTGCATTGTCTCAATCAATAGGTGACTGGAGAATATGGTTGCCTCTGCCAGGACATCAAATTACATGTCATAATGGCCAAATCCAGTATATTTCAGGTTTTAACATGTTATACATGTTTGTTCATCCAGACAGTTGTTTTGGTGATGATATTATGAGATTTCTCTGGTTCTCTTTCTGCATGTACCTTTAATATATTGCAGTGACTGCACTGTAGTAGATTAGTTTGAATTTTTTTACGTTTTAACATGGTTATCTGGAATTTGTTGTCAGAAGAGACCCAGTACTGTAGTGAAAATACAATGATAGAAACTGTGATTACTCAAAATGCTATATCAATAATAAATGGCCAAAGTACACCCTTTCATTGTTTTTACTGAACTGTGTACAGTATTTGGCTGTTAAGTATGATCAATGCAAGAAATATTATGAATGCATTTCATTAGCATACTGGCTGCAAAGGGGGTAGAAAAAATGAATATGTAAATGTCTAGAGCTGATATATGGTCTAAGATGACAACACTGTGCCCATTTTTTATGACATGAAGGACATTGTTTACTAGTTAATCATTCCAAGCCCTTTTCTCGTAATTTCTCAGTTTAAACGCCGTAATTACATTTCCTCGAGCTGTCTTTCCTGCTCCGTCTCTGTGTCGCTCTGAAACTGTTTCCCCTGGCAACCGATAGCGTAGGATCCCTAAATTGTGGACACCTCCCAAACGTCACATGACCATGATGTATGTCCTCGTTCTCAATAGGCTGTGCACTGGCAATGTGCATCGCAGTGTTACTGCCTGGTGGTAGTCTTACTCACACAGCCTGTAAGCTCTCCTCCGCTCCTACATGCAGTACATGCCTGCATAGCCCCACCTACTACAGTCTGATTGGTCAGGCCTGTGTCAGCTGACGAAAAGAGAACTGGGTCAGATTAAGAGAAAAGCCCTGCCCCTCCCTCGAGTTGGTGTCTAGCTGTTTTCCTGTCATGCTGGCTGCCTATTCAGGAGGCTGGCGTAGTTGGGCCTGGTAGTGAGGCTGGCGGAGTTGGGCCTGGTAATGAGGCTGGCGGAGTTGGGCCTGGTAATGAGGCTGGCGTAGTTGGGCCTGGTAATGAGGCTGGCGTAGTTGGGCCTGGTAATGAGGCTGGCGTAGTTGGGCCTGGTAATGAGGCTGGCGTAGTTGGGCCTGGTAATGAGGCTGGCGTAGTTGGGCCTGGTAATGAGGCTGGCGTAGTTGGGCCTGGAAATGAGGCTGGCGTAGTTGGAGCTGGTAGTGAGGCTCATGATATGCAACAGTTTCTGAGACATGTATTTAAGACAGCTGTTTTTTGAGTTGATCTTTAAGAAATGCTGGTCTAAAATAATGCTGGTTTTAACTAAAGCTTTTTAAACTATAAAGTTTCTTTGCGGGGGGGTGGGTCCACACAAGGAGTCATTCCCACACTGAGGGAGGATGTTGTGTAACAACGGTGGGACCCTGCTCAGATCGCCAGTGTTTCCAGGGACTATTTCCTTTCGGTTCCTCTTGTATCCACAGGTTCCTGGTTTTGTTCCAAGTCTTAGCTATGTTTGGTTTCAGGTTGCTCAGGGCTTACGAAAAGTCCTTAATTTCAGACTAGTTTGTGGCGTTTTTTCATTTCAGATATTAGGCCTAATAGTTTGTTTCTCTTGGTCAGGCCTTCTAGCCCCTGTCTATGTATCTAAACATAGTAATTAAAATCAGTGGATGCAGTGTGGTACAGCTGGTTTTTAGTGAACCCTCACAGACAAGAAAGTTAACCCGAGTAGGACTGCCTTGATTGTCAAGTTATTGAGAAATTGTGTGTGGTAATCTTTGTATTGTACATGTGGGGTTGAATCATTTCTAGTCAATCAAATATACATAAAATATTGAAATGGCTGTATGGAATAGATTATTAACTTGTCATTCAATGTTGATTGTGAATTTTTGGCTCTGTTGAAGGGTTTCTTTAAAACCAAGCCCCCTGCTCTCTTTCACAGACATTGAAGCGAAAGGAGAAGGAGTACGAGCATGAGATGGAGAGACTAGCGCGGGAGAAGATTGCTACTCAGCAGCGATTGGCTGAGCTGAAGAATGATCTGAGCCAATGGATGAATGTTATAGAGATTGACCGTGTTCTCAGACAGACTGTTCAGCCAGAAGATGACCAAGCTTCAACATCTACTGCCTCAGGTAGGCCGAATCAGTCAACCAACCAATAAAATTTATTTAGACTGTAACAAATACTAGCCCAGTAAATGGTTGTCCGCAAATAACTTAACTACTTCTTAAAGTCCGCACAAAACCAGCACATTTATGCTGGGTCTAAAATTGTTTTTATTTCACCAGCCACTGTGGCAGGTAGATTTAAAAAAAGACAACGACAGTGTAAACAGAATCAGCAATACTTCAGTCTTTGAGAATTTTTAGTCTAGATTATAGTAATCAGGCCTATTCGACAGCTGTGGCAGTTTAAACATTTAAACATCACCAAGCATGTAAACAAAACAATGGAAGTATCCTGGCAACACGCACTCATGGAGATTTTTGGGTAAATATCATCTTGCAAATTAATCTAATGCTCTACTTTGTAGGCTAAAAAAATTTGCCGAATGCAGCTGTAACTGTTCACACACAGATACAATTGCAGTAATTTATAATACAGCTATTAAACTAAACTTCAGAAATATTTTGAAAGCATCGACAGATGCTGGACTTTAGAGTAACACTCTCTGGTGCTATGTGTGACCTGCTAGCTTTGCAGGTGAAGAAATTGTTCTACCTGTCCACGTCTACCTGCTTATTGTAGGCGTTAATTTTATGCCCTGATATGTGGTTTTAGACCAAGATTTAAGTTACTAACATTCACTTACTTTTTCAGAGGGTGAAGACATCGATGACGACATGGATGATGCGACTGTTCCGGCAGCATCGACAGCCTTACCCAGCGTGCCTCACCAAACCATGCAGCCCAAGCTGTGCAACACTGTGACCCCCATCCTCCCCCAGCACATCTCCATACAACGCAATGGACAGACGCCGCTTCACCCCCACCAGCTCACCTTGTCAGCCCTGCCCGTCTCCGCCACGTTCTCCAGCCCGACGTCCAGCGTCGCCACACCTTTACAGGCCCTCCTCCCCGCCCACACGCACATCATCTCCCCCTCCAGTACTCTGCTCCCTGCCCACACGCACATGGTGACAGCCCCCAGCCTCCAGCCTACGGTCATCGCCCACGCCTCAGCCTCCCATGCCTCCGTCATCCAGGCGGTCAACCAAGTGATCCAGGCTTCGTCTGGAGGAGCCAAACACCTGGCTCAGCTGGCCCCGTCCTCCTCACTACCCATGCAGCTGGCCCCAGGGCAACACCAGCAGTCCATCGGACACATCACTGTCCACCCCGTTTCCCACCTGAGCCAGCACCACCTACCCAACATCTACCCCCAGCCTGTGGCTGTCTCTCAACCAGCCATGGTGGGCCACATCACCCATACCTTCACCCATGCCAGTCACGCCCAGGTCAATGGGACCTCACCCAGCCAGGGCACAAGCACCATCGTGGGCAAGCAAGCGGCAGTTGGTGCTCAGATCGTGACGCATCACCCGCAGCTGGTTGGCCAGACCATGCTGAACCCTGTAGCTATGGTGACCATGCCCTCGTTCCCTGTTAGCACTCTGAAACTAGCCTGATCTACTTCTTTTCTAACCAGCCCAGATCCATCCTGAATCTAGCCTGAGAACTGAGCTACACAATCAGGCCAGAGCCATCATGAGGTGGCCAGTGAATTTGGAGACGACTTCCAGTCCTGAATACCATTGGCCCCAGAGCAGAAAGGAAACAGAAACGGAGCTTGTCCAGAGCTGTAACCAGCAACAGAGTCATAACCAGCCCAGACCTGTAGCCTGGGGCCAGTGCGACAGGGGGGAGCACCTAGAACAAGGCGAGCAGGCACTAGGACTCAGTGACAAACAATTAAACACTACACAAATATTTTAAATAGTGACAGGGATAACACTAATTCTTATTTCCATTTCAATGAAGAATATCAAATTGTGTTACAAGGGGGGAAAAACTATAATTATGTGAAGTTCATAGGCATGGACAAAGACCATACAGAGGTGAGCACAGGTCCTGATATGCACCTCAGACTGTCTCCACTCCACATCCCTCTGCCTCACGGTCTGCCCCAGATGAAACGGGTTTTATTAGAGTTGGGGGGGTTTACTGATCACCTCCCACAAGTGGGTACGACAGGAGGACAGGTCTGAAGCTTTTGTTCAGACACCCCATTCACAGTTGCTCTATGTGCACTCTGAGGTAAACGTTCTGTAGCTCCCACCTGGGTTCATGGCAGGCACCCCTCTACAGCACACAGGCTCAAGGCTCTCAAGTAGCAGGAAAAGTACATGTTGGAGGAACCACCTGAGATATCACCAAGTCATTATTTCCAAGTATCTAACTGCAACATTTTTATTTGAAATAAAAGCTAGCTAGCCTAGTAGCTAATATTTCAGTTGTTTAAGGGCCTTGTCCATGACCAGCGTTCAACACTATGCTCTCTGCTAGGTAGGGCGCACTCTGACACAGCTGTAGCACTGGAGCTAGCTAGCAGGCTAGTAGTTGTTGGTTTTCGAACTGAAATTTTGTGCCATTGACTTCTCACCCATATCGTCATATGATTTCTGTGTTAAATTGTAGTTCAGGCTACTCTGACAGACATACAATTACGTTCTCTTTTATTTTTGTGTATACGACAACACATACTGCAGTGCCATTAGCTGCGTTTCATGAGGTCAGCGTCGGCTGGGGTCAAAGTTGAAAATAGTTTAAATTTGACGCAGCAGAGAGTTGCGCTCAGAGAGTTTTTGCCTAGGGTAGATTTGTCGCTAGGTTGGGAGCAAATGCCTGCCCCATAGGAAGCTGGTGCATACCGTTAGGACTTTTCATTGTAACTGTGGTCATGGACAAGACCCTTTGGGCAGAACAACTGGCTTGCAAGTCTTGTAACGCTGTGGATACATATATAATATATTTATCTATCAAAGATTGATTTAAAAAAATAAATAAAAAAATAATAGATTTACTAATGTAGAGGAGACATCTATTATGGGCTGCCTCATAGCACCATGGCAACCATAGGACTCAAATGGAAGTCTTTAAATTCATGATTCACAAGCTGCATTACTGACTAACCAGAGGCATTACAGCTGTCATTAAGTAACTGAGAACATTCCAGAAAGAAATTATGAAGGAAAAAATGTGAATATACATATTTATATTTATGTTTGACGGTTATGAGTTACAAGAAGCCAATGTTTTTGTGTGATTGTATAAGTGGGGAAATTTGCTGTACGTCCCTCTGCATTCTACAGAAACAACCATAGTAAATAAAAATAGGTTGTCATGCAATGTGTCAGGGAGCCATATCGATCTATAATCACAGAAGATGTCATTCTATATCTTTGGTACAGGGTTCTGCTGTCTTTAGCAGATTGTTAAGAAATTTAACTGCAAAATATTCCATAGGGTGTCACTAATTTCAAAAGGGTATTAGACCCAACTGTTACCTTAACTGTAACTGGTACCAGAGGGCCGTCAAACTCATTTACAAGGCAGAGGTTCAAAGAATGTGTCCCTGGCTGAGTGAGATAGGAATGTTTGTCAGCAGCACCAGCGTGCATGTTCGTGTGTGCGCGCGCGTGTGTGCCGCGTGTGTGTGTGTGCGTGCTCTAACAACAACGCCATATAAAGGAGCACATTGAGAAAGCAGTGGGACGGACCGCCCCTTTTGTCTACCCAGGCACATGGCTGTAGTGTGAAACCTAAAACCTGGCCTGGCCTTTTTACATTCCACTTCCACTGCAACACAGCACGCCTCACAGACTCCCTCTTATGGCGCTGCAATGAAATTAAACCTACAGTATGAATTTCAATTGAGCAGAATAGTTGATTTAAAAATGTGTTATACACTCATTTTGATCTTTTCTTTTTTTGCACTAGATACACATCCAAAAGAGAAAATTGCAGAACATGTTTTTACATTTTGCTGTCAATTAACAGGTTTGGCCAAAGCAGGAAGTTAACAATTGAGTTCCAGCATGTATATTTTAACCGCACCATGTAAGGTAGAATGGAGTAGGTTTCACAAAACGTAACTATCCAGTTTAAGACAGGATGATAGTAACTGCTAACTGTTACTAGATATTTTACACTTCACAATAACTGTTAAATAACCATGAGAAATTGTATGGAGGTGTTGGTAGTACTAGTAGGTCCTGTAGACTGCTTACCTTTTCATATCTGGGGTTGTCATCAGTAGATTATTCACGTGAACACTGCAAGGTAATAATTTCTCACCACTTCATTGGATTCTCTGGTAGCTTTTGCCTTTATCCTATATATCAGCTGTTTTCACTATTATATTTGTCCCACAGATACCTACACAACCTGTGTACCAGAGATTATATTGAATTCCGAACACTGTGAGGATGCTTAACAAACTGGTTTACACATTTTCGTATAGCAGTCACACAAGTAATGGCTGGGGATTAATGAATTTATAATAAGGTAATGAACACACTTATCCAGTGATTTACAGTACTGATGGCATGCGTTTTTGTACATTGTACTGGCTCTTTGTGGGAAACAAATCCACCACCTTGGCTATGTATGTAAGCACCGTGCTTTACCAACTGAGCTTCACATGACCTGTCATAGCAACATTTACACCATTTCCTTATTTACAATAATCATACTTAGCCCACATTTTATTCTAAAGTTGTGAAAGCCCACCTATGAACGGGCGCATCCTACCAGTTGTAGGTTTTTCTACAGTGTCCAAGCAGAAGGTGTTATTGCAACTATTGAAAATAGCTACTGCATGAAGGAACCATTACAGGTTTCAGGTTTGAAATTTGCAAACTGTAACACTTCACAGATTTGTTTTAGACATATGTGGACATCATACTCTTCTTTTTTTATAACATTTTATTTTTCATAAATATTGTATGAATGGATGGAACATTATATACTGATTTAAGAATAGATTTGTGTTTAAAGATTTGATTGCCTGTTTTTGCATGTATATGGTAATATGTTTTCATATAGATGTTTTTAATAGTAGTTTTCTGGGACCATGTACATTACTGTATGCCACAGGGGAGTCTTTACTGACCTCTTTCTACAACATTGATATTATATATATAAAACTGTTTTTTCCCTATGGAGAAAGTTTTTAAGTTGTATATTGCCTGTAGATGTTGGGCTGCATCAAGCCCTGTTTATACATCGCTTTAACATGTGCTGTTTTTCTTGATCTTGTTAATGTTCTGGTTGTGTGCACATTATATTCAGGTTTAGGGGATTTCTAAAACTCATTGTGGTCTTCTGGTGATCAGATGAAGTGTAAACCGATGATCAGGGCCAGATCAGGATTAAGGCATGTGTTAAAGTCTAGGTATAAACATGGCTTTATATATAATTGTCCATTATGAAAAAAAAGATTTTAATGAAAAGTGGGAAATGCTTAAGATTCTTAATAAATCTTAATACATTTATAAAAGTTCTGTTTTTGTCAATTTCATTTCATGTATTTTCTAAAGAACGGTAGTAACCTAATTAATAACTCAATATACAGTAAGAAGACCCCATGCAAAATTGAAGAAGAGGACACGAGATCCAGGCCGGAGGAAGACTGAGGCCCCC